>CM077147.1:8380691-8506282 GCA_039583875.1 Platanthera guangdongensis | reverse complement strand
TTTTGTAGATTCTGATGGTCCATTGAAGGACATGAGACTTGGATAAAGAATCCTCAGTCTCGGATTAAACAATCTCATCCCAAACTTTCTAAGAATGTTGAGAAATTTCTCAACTTCGAGACTTCAATGGGCTAGAGATGGTTTTATGAGATTGAATTTTTTTTATTTTGTCCAAGTAAAAATTCATTGGTTTAGGGTTGAACTCTTGGCACGCTTAGTATTTGAAGTTTCTTTGTTGTTTGTCCCTCAAACAAGGCTATGTATAATAGCAATTGACAGTTTTTACACCATCCTTCCGTTGTGCTGAGAATCTAGCCTCTGAAACTAACATTTTTTACTTATTTGTCTCGAATTCCAACCCAAAAATGATGTTGATGCTGATCTCGATCCGTGGGGTAATTATTAGAGATTTTTTTGGCATTTTGTAAATGTACGGAATGTTGTACACACTTCTTGTCATTCTAGGGTTTCATTAATTTTGAAATCCGAAATCCACCCACTTTCTATAATCACCTTTGTTCTTGATCTAGCGAAAAATGAACTGATGTTTTCCGTGGACGTAGCCTATCTTGGCATGAACCACATAAATTTGTGTCTTCCACATTTTCATTTTATGTTTGTTTGATCGCTTTACTCTCATTTTGGTAACATTCTTGTGCACTTAGGAGCGTCAGTTTGGTTGTCGGAAACTTAGTGGATGCAGGAGCCAAGTAGGAGTGTAGGGGTTTTTAGTGAATCCCGAGACCATTTACTTATTACCAATTGATTTTTTTTTTTTGAAAATGAAGATAGCTTTGAGATTTGCAGTTTAGCATTTAAAAGTAATTTATGATTACTTTCATATGAACCTCTTATGTGAAGCGTGATTACTGATTGAATTGTTACGTGCATAAGATTATAATTATAGATGATGTATGCATGAGACTAGATGCATGTTAAACATATAAAATTGATTTCATTTTTGTTATTTTTATGATGTTTTTCTGTTTTTCATACTATTTTTCCTCTGGCATTGACAAAAATAAATCTGAGGGAATCAGCGGCTAAAATACCAAATCAATAATTCAAACTCAGCCTGGAACAGAAGCAAGCAAACCTCCGTCAAAACAAACCGCAAACATTCACACACTCAAGAACTCGCCGCTACAAGTGAGAACCAAAACAAAACACTTCTTCTTCCTCTACAACGTGCATACAAACTCGCCGCTTGAGTCAAAGTCGTCGATGTCCACGTCGGCGTCCATCTCAGAAAGTTCGTCGCTTACTTCAATCAGATGCCCAATCTTCGGACCGTCGACCGGGGTCTTGGCCTCTTCTATAATCGAGTTTATCTCTTCAATGCTCTGCCACGGGGCAGCCACTTCAGCAGCCTGCAACCTCTCCTGGTACCCGTCGCTGAGTTCCAACGGCAAGTTCTTCAAAAAACAAGGGTGCGCCTTTATCTCTGCCATGGTTATTCTCTGCAGTTATACCTGGCAGTTAGTTTAAGCTGCTTGAAGTTTCAGAATATCTTATTTGTTTCAGTTCGCACAGGCATTATATAAGTTACATTCAAAATTCTAATTCATCCAGAGACGAGAACATTGAGAACCATGGACGACGAAGCTGAAGATCTGCAGGCTGGAGCCCAAAACCTGAGCTTTCATGGTCAAATTCATCTCCGTTTGTGAGTCATGGACCACAGAAGCTAACTTTTTGGTTGGAGATGAAGAATTTCAAGATCTATATTAAAGTTCTACTGAGACAAATGTAACGTTTGAGCGGTAACAATGTGAAACTGAGATAGAAACTTCAGTGGTTGCAGTTTATCTGCCTTTGGAATTTTCATGACAACCTTTTTGACCAAATTTCAGTTCAGGGGTTGAGTGTTTGTGGCCGCATCTACTGAAACGCTTCTTATAAGTTATAACTGCGATCACAACAGTAAAAAATGCATTACCTTTTCAGGATCAGCCACAAAAATCCTGGACAGAAGCTGCCTGCAGTCACTTGATACCCTCACATAGTCTGGAATTGAGTACTGAACACTAAGTATTCTCTGCCAAATTAACCATTTTTAATCAGAAACTATGACCCCAAAGTCTATGCTACGACCCACAGCAATTATATAGATGAATCAAGTTACCCCGACCGTCTTCCGAAAATTCCTCTGATCATCCGGGTCCTCGAAGGGTAAGCTCCAACAAGCATCACATACAGCGTCACTCCGCAAGACCAGACGTCAGCAATCTGCAGCTCAGTTTTGAAAATGTGAGAGTTTCAGAGCCCTGTCTTCGTGTTTTCGAGCATTGCAAAAAATTACCTTGCCGTCGTATTCCTTCAGAGATAAAACCTCGGGCGCTATGTAGGCGGAGTCCCCACCGTGGATTTCGGTTGCGAATGCAGCACAGAAGACTGGGGCACAAGTGAATTGAATGATATCATGGACAGCTTCAATTATAACAAAAACAATCAAAATGAAGTGCAGAAAGCTTTGTAGCAAAACCTTGGAATATCCAAAATCGCAGATCTTTAGCCTCGGCGCGCTGCTGCCATCCAGGAGAGTGTTCTCTAGCTTAAGATCCCTGTGACATATTTGCTGCGGGCAATGAAGATTTATTAATGGAAGACTTAGCCTTGGAGAAGGATTTGTATGAAACAGCAAGCAGAGAGAATACCATGGAATGGCAGTAGCTGACACCAGAAATGAGTTGCTGACAGAAGAATCTTGCCTGCGGTAAGATGGTGAGTTAAGAAACTCTATTCTTCATTTCTCTTTTTTGTAAAAAAACAATTTCCTTTCTATACTTTGTTGAGAAGAATCAAAATTCGGCCACGATTGGCTTACCTCGTCTTCGCTGAACCTCCCGGCATTGCAAATTCTTTCAAACATTTCGCCGCCAGACGCGTATTCCATCACTATTGCTAGATGGGTTGGCGTCAAGAAGACCTGGAGGTGATATGATCATTTGGTTCACAGCAGAATATTTAAGTGAGTCTAAATATTGAAGGACATTGTGTTATCTATATGCTTCTAATCCAGACTCTTTTGGCATTTTTCAGCTGTCTGCATTGCATTGATATATAAAACTACAAGGTGAATAATCTCTACTGCCATACTATTTCCTGCAAACAACTTTCTGGAATCCCATCTTTCTTTTGCCTACAATTCAGCTGCAAGCATTCTCCTTCCAGTTTATCAGCTTTACCGGTTTGAGTAGATGAAATGTGTTTCTATAATACCTCCAATGATTTACCCAAAATAAATTATCAAACTCTTAATAAGGAGAAAGAACAGACAACAACAACAACACCAAGCCTTTATCTCATTATAGTGGGGTCGGCTATATGGATCCTTTGTTATCTTTTGTCATAATCTCACTAATGCCTAAGCACATTATATCTTTTCTTATAGTTTTATTCCAAGTCTTTTTCGGCCTACCCCTCACTATTTTAACATACCTAGTGACTAGACTTTCACAATGTCTAACATGGGTCTCTAATGGTCTCTTTTGCACGCGTCCAAACCATCTTAGTCAAGCTTCTCGCATCTCCGCAATTGGCGCTACTCCTGTCTTATCCCTGATAGAGAGCAAAAAAAAAATTAATTTGATATTTGTACCTCCTTAAACCTAACAATATTTGGATGCCTCAACGCCCTGTGATTCATGATCTCTCTCTGGACATGCTCATCAATCTGCATAGTAATTTGGACAAATTTGATCATCAAAATACAAAATAAAAACAATTCCAGAACTTTGAGAAAATCCAGACGACAAATTTGGATTTTTTTTTGAAGAGAGATGGAAACTGTGAGAAACAGAAGCCAGAGTTGGAAGCAAAATTGAACCTTCTCCCCCTTTCAATAAATTTAACTGCGTAGAGCTCGTTTAACTTCAAATCTCTAACGAGCTTGGCCACACCAAAATTTCCCGATCCAATATCTTTGATAATCTCAAAGCGCTCCATTTCTTCACAGAAATACGCAGCGACAGAGGGATCGATGTATCATTAAAAGAGAAGAAGAGTAAGTGAAAGAAGTAAGAGGAAGAGGAAAAAGAAGTAGAGGCAAGCGGAAGAAGAACAGAACAGCAAAGGAGAAACAGAGGCTAACAAGCCCACTACTTTTATAAGTATCTTCAGGCGTTGGTTGGCAGAGAGGACGGTCCTGCAGAAGCAGAGAAGAACAAATATCATAGGAGGTGGAAAAAAAAGATTGGGCAGCTCTCTGCTTGGGAATTGCTTGCTAATAGAATCAATCAATCAATCAAAAAAGTAAAGAATCTCACATCGGCCGTTAAATCCAACCGCGTACATATGTAGGTGGCTTACGGCAAAGTATAAGCTCTCACCTCTGGAAGTGATGGCCGGAAAAAGTTGGGAAAGGGAGGTTTGTGCTTCATGCGCCACCATACGCCATTTACAAGCCCACCACACACAAATTTAATATCTCCTCCTGATCCTGCCACTTGCATTGGTTGTGTAGTATCATGTTGTAAGGCTCTGTTTTCACATATGGGCGTTGTGGGCCCCTTTGCTAAGTGGGCGTTTGGTCCCCTTTGCGAAGTGGGCGTTGGAACCCAAGGAGAGAGAGAAAGAGAGACAGAGAAGTATATAAATCGTGGAATGAACGCCGAATCTGCATATGTTAGAAGTGAGCTATTTGTTTGGGTGCTTCGCTGCTCTGTTTTGGGCAAACGCCTTCGGAAGGAGGGTAAACAGATGAACTTCCAGCGGCGTTTGCTCCGTTTCCACCCGCCCGCCTTGAGAAACGTCCCAAAAAGCTCCGTTTGGAGCAGCCACCTCCCCCCTCTGTTTCGAACACTCCGTTTCCACCCGCCGGATCGACCGGCCACCGCCAACTGCTTCGGCTTCAAATAGTCTTCCTGGAATCTGATTTATGTGGAGGGGTGGGAGGAGTGGTAAAAAATTATATATATAAAAAGTAGATTTACAAAGATAATGTTTAGTATATATATATACTTAGGTCAGTTGAAAAGGTCACCATGGATAGTAATGTCAAAATGTTTGTGTATAAATAGATGAGTTGAGAGGCATGGGGGTTTGTTCGTATGGCTTACCATGACAGTACCTCAGTTGTAATAGTGCACGGGCCATGACATTCTGACAATGATATTGTCCCGGTGTGATGACGCTCCTGCCCTCGCAAATTTCTGGATGTTATACTCCGTTTGTCGCTCATTTTTGTGATGGGCACGGGGAATAATACATGTTTTATTATAGGTAGAGTACTTTGTTTATACGAGCCAATGAGGACACATTTTTTTAAAATTAAAGAGAACACATGAACTGTAAAATTTGGATTTTTTTTAATAATAAGAGATAAAATTAGGGTAAAAATTTTTGGGAAGTTAAGAATGATCGCAAGAACACTCAATCAAAACAAGACGAGTAAAGAGAAGCAGTAGAAAAACAAGAGCTGTAATTGAAACAATTCTTCTTTGCAATGCGAGACATACATTGTGAGATATGATTTCATAATACACTCGATGAAAGCAAAAAAATACAAGTAAGAGAAAAACTGGCGGACTGAACCCAGCAACCGCCGAAGCCATCTATCCATCAAAGTTGTCTGCCGAAACTGCCAAGTCGCTGCTAACAGCTCAGACCGCCGAAACAGTCGAACTGTCAGACCACTTCTCTAGCCTCGCGGACTGCCTGCATATTGAATGAAGAGAACAACAATGTTCGCCACTTCTTAGTTGTCCGACCGCAAGGTCGCCTGACCGCTGAAGCTAACTACAAACAAATGCTGATGAACTGGGAAATTGCCTACCTGCTGAGACCAGACGAACTGTCTTATTGAACTATCTGTAACCCCGAGAAAGAATACTTTTAGTCACGCAAGCCACAACCTGTTGTATACGCAAACTGTTGTTCACAAATTTTTCACACTGAGCCTCCAACTAATTGTCTAGTCGCCGGTGCTAGACGCACAGCTTGCACAACACAAGTTAATATTCATTTAGTCGCGCAGTTAACAAAAGTCTAATCGCAATTTCAAAACGCGAGCTGAATTCTCACTTTTCTCGTTATAAATGATGAGTCGGTGACCCCATTTATAAGCGATCAGGGGAGTGTGATCACGGCCCATAAGCGATAAGGTAACCGCTCATCATCCTGCGATTAGCAGCAACAGACTGCGCACTAGTGCGGACATCAGCACCAGACCGCAAAGTCGGTTCGCAACCTGACAACCTGGCAACAAGCCGCGCAACTCATACAGTCTGTGCGAACTAGGCAACAATACAGACTTAGGATAACACCGTGACCAAGTCCACAATCTCAGCGGACTCTTGCAATAGACCACAAACACAGACTACAACGGGCTCTGCGGTTAACCTCCACTAAATGTGCTAGCTGCACGGCTTCCACACGAACCAGAGAACCCGCCAACTCAGTAGACTCTGTGGTCTCTCAATCCAGACCGCATAAGTCGCGGTTAGCTCAACTTTAATCACCCGGTTACAGTTATATTTGGTTCGGATCCGGATCGATTCAAACCAAATCTGGGTTCCATTTTGGGGTTGACCATGGATGGCAGGTGACAAGTGCAATGGAATCTGATAATATATCTAAAGATATCTCTTACCTAAATTATATGTGTGCAACCACGTATTCACTGAGTGGGTTTTTTCCCCAGGGCAGGTAACTCAAGAGCCTTTTGTCAGGGCAGTCGGAAAGGCTTCCGCTTAGGTAGGCGAAAAGGCTTCCGCCTGTGTAGGCGGAAAGCCCATGGAGTTGCTAAAACTCTTTGGTTTTATGGGTCGAGTGATCACCCTTCACTCGACGCTCTCAGCGCTCTTTGGTTTTAGGCATCGAGTGATCACCCTTCACTCGATGCTCTCAGCGCTCTTGGTTCTAGGCGCCGAGTGATCACCCTTCATAGAACACTCTCGACGCTCTTTGGTTCTAGGCGCCGAGTGATCACTCTTCACTCAATGCTCTCGGTGCTTTTTGAGTTAAGGCATTGAATGATCATTTTGTACTAAACGCATCAGTTGTTAGACCGATTTCCTTGGGCGGGCAGACTCACATTCGGCCAAGCGATTGAAAAGCCTTTCGCCGGGGCAGGCGGAAGGGCTTCCGCCTAGGTATGCGGGAAGGCTCTCGCCCGGTATGCTCCAGAGGTAAATTTACCTGGCTGCTCCTAGAGGTCTGTATTTAGTTCCTCAGAACAGCGGAGTTTGGCTGTTGGCAGACCACTTCGGGCTGCATATAGTCTTTTATAATAGTAGAGCTACGCTGTTGGCAGACTAGATTTTTGGATTCTATAAATAGACTCATATGGTACCTTAGAAGGCAAGTCTTTCTCATTTTCTGAAGTCTTGTAGCGCTTTCTGAGGTATCCTTAGTTCAGCACTTGGCTAAGGAGGGGAAGCGCTCTGAGATCTTCCGGGTTAGTGGAGGGACCTTTGTGCTGTAGCCTAGGGTCAGTTCTTTGGTTCTTTGTGGCTGGTCAGTGGTCTGGGCTAGGGAGAAGTAGGTGTTAGCTACACCCCAGGGTCCGAACTCTCATTGAGGGCCATTTTTGGTTCCAACATTTCAGGTGCGGTGAGCGTGGACCGTAGCTGAAGCAAGAAAATCTCAGGCTAAGTCTCATTGCTAGAGGCGTGGATGAGGGAGAAGGCTCGGGAGGTTCTCCATCTCCGGCGAGTGGGGTGACGATGGGGATGCTGTAAGACTTCAGGCGGGAAGTCTTGTAGATCATCCATTTGACTTTCGCTGCGAGAAGCGACTAGGCAACACCTTCGGTTCCAGTAGTTGTGGCCCCTTCTTTGGGCGAAAATGCTATGGGACAGCGTCTCGGGTAGGAGATTTCGACGGAGAGTACCGAGGGGAATATCGTCGGGCCGGAACTCTTCCCCGGGATGGCTAGTGCTGACAGAGTTAGCGAGCTGAGGCCGCGGGATGTGCCTGAAAAAACCCGCCAACCCAACAGTTCATCTCAAAACTCAGGTATTGAGATGAAGGGTGACGAGGTACATGAACACAGAGGGGAGAAAGATACAGGCGATGTGGGATTAACCCCAACCACAGGCCCGCAGAGATATTCCACCAGAGGGGCCCACCGGGTCAACACCCAGACCTGGAACACGGTGGGGAAGCCAAACACGGTCCCACATACACGTGACCTGCTGGATAATTTAATCTCAACACACCCTGTAGTAGGACAACCTCCCTCTGATACCATGAAAGAACCCGCCAACCCAACAGTTCATCTCAAAACCCAGGTGTTGAGATGAAGGGTGGCGGGTTACATGAACACGGATGGGAGAAAGCTGCATGCGGTGTGAGATTAACCCCAACCACAGGCCCACAGAGATATTCCACCAGAGGAGCCCACCGGGGTAAACACCCAGACCTAGAATGCGGCAGGGAAGCCAAACACGGTCCCACATACACGTGACCTGCTGCATAATTTAATCTCAACATTGACCTTTCGCCAGGTTGTGGGCGGGAGCCCTTTTAGTGAATTGATTGTCTCTGCCCTGGTCCCTGACAGGTTCAGAGAGCCGGATATGTCTTACTACATAGGTAGGGATGACCCAGTGCAACATGTTCAGTGGTTTGAAGATGTCGTCTCCATTAGGCAGATGTCGGACGCCTTCAAGTGCAGGCTCTTCGCCATCACTTTGAAGGAGAAGGCTAGGGACTGGTTTCATCAACTTCCCGCAAGTTCCATTTATTGCTTTGAAGATATACGATGTGGGTTCCTGTTGAGGTTCTCTACGTCGAAGAAGAGAAAGAAGAGGGCAGAGAGCTTGTTCGCCATCAAGCAGAAGCCGGATAAGATGCTGGGATACTATGTCGATCGGTTCTAGGAGGAGATCCTTCTATTTCAGGAGGTCCCAGGGTACACGCTGATGCTTACGTTTACCCTCAGATTGAGATCTGGGTCTTCAGCATGGAGCTGAAAAGAGTGCCCCCCCCCTCTCATTCGAAGAGTGAAGAAGAGGGCAGCGACGGAGATAAAGATCGAGGTAGCCAACCCGACGCTCGCCAGGAATCTGGCCAAATTGGCGGAGGAAGATGTGAAGGAGCTAGGAGCGGGGAAGCAGAGAGAGCAGAGAGAGGAGAGGAGGAGAGGAGGAGAGGAGGAGAGAAGAGTATCGAGGTTAGGGGCACAGGGGCAACACTAAGGTTGGGGGTGCATGGAGCCTAGCAACCGGTTTGCCTGGAGGCCTCAAGAAGCCCCCCCCCCCCACCCCCACCCCCCCCCCCACCCACCCCCCCCCCCCCCCCAGGGGCAGGGGGCGGATTCCAATGTGGGGAGAACTTCCGCGGTCAGGGAAGGTTTAATCCGCCGGCTTGGAGGCAAGGGCAGATGGCCCCTCTCCCGCAACAGCAGGAGGAGATGGTGATCTCCTGAGCAAGGGGAGAGAGAAGAGGAGCTAGGGGAGGAGGAAGGAGAAGAGAAGGCAGGGTGGCATTGCCTTTATATGACTTTCATCAGGTGGAGGGTCATGCGACAGCCACCTGCCCAGAGTTTCTGGAGACGAGGGAAGCCAGGGGCAAGTGCAGTAGCAGCAGCCCGTGAGGATCGAAAAAGTTCTGCCAGGAGGAGGAGAGGATAGGTGCGAGGACCGGGCGGATATGGGAGCCCGAGGAGGGATCAGAGTGATCCACATGGGAGTGAGGATTGAGGCCACCCATAAGGGGAGCTTCCAAACCATGTATAAGAGGAGCATCGCCTCGACCTCCCTAACTCCCCACTAGGAGGAAAAGATCACCTTCTCGTTGAAGGACATGTCAGACTACGAAGACCCGTTCTGCGACCCCTTGGTGATCCAGACAATCGTACAGAACTTCACGGTCTCCAGGATTCTGGTGGACAATGGGAGCTCTATGAACATGATCTTCAAGAAGGCGTTCGATGAGATGAAGGTGGAGGCTTAGAGGGTGTTGATGTAAGACCCCCTTTTTTTTTTCTTTTTGGACACCGGGGTCTTAGGCCAGAACCGCCATTTTGCGGTGACTCCTTCACGCCCTGAAGGGTCATCACCACAAAGCGCCGATACTGCCGGCCGGATTCGATCACAGAAAAGTAGCATAAAGATGTAAATGCAAAATTGCAGTCCACAGAAAGTCACATATCAAAATAAATATAACTCCACGAAGGGAGTGTCCACAGAAAATAACATCAGAGTAGCAAGAACGGGCTTATGCCGGTACATCATAACCTCACTACAAGATCTCTCATGCAGAAACAAAAGTAGAAAACTACTCAAGGTCGAGACTCACGGTCCCGGCTGTATGAACTCCGGAGCTAGACTGCCCCACCTCCAAGCGCACCGGTCTCTGGGGCTGCTCCTCCATGCTGGTCTCCACGATCCCCTAAATGATGCGGTTCGAAAACCGTTAGTCTAAAAGACTAAGTCCTATCATCCCCCGCCTCTTCCCCCACGGCTCCTAGGCACCGAGCGGAGAGGAAGAAAGGGGAGGACTTGAAGGTGGAGAATAATCAAAAGCAGATGACAGCGGACCTATACTAGCAATTCTATATCATGTATAGACATAAGCTGAAATATGAAATGTAACCTTCACTTATGTGAAAACACATAAGCCAAGGGGTCTTCTGCAAGGCTCCCATCGTATAAAAGTCTCATACCAATTTATATGTTGGGGTGTCGGTGATCAAACAGCAGTAACTATATATATCAAAATTAACCTTAATTTATAAACTTGCCCACACAAGCTTATAGACTAAGGGGTCGTTTTGCAGGTCCTAAAGTATAAGCGTCCCATTCCACTTATACTCTAGGTGTCAAGGTTAAGGGTAACGATTATGCTATGACATGCATGTGGGTATGATGGACATGCAAGTGCAACACACACACCCGACTCTGTGCACACAGACCTTTAGTTCCCCCTTTCTGGAGCCGTAACCTCCCAGGATACCTCCGTAGTGGCAGACAGAAGCGGTGGGTTGGGCCTCGCCCACCTCTAAACCAGTAAAGCACTACCGGTCAGACCTATCGTACGCCTCAACGCTTGGTGCACGAAGCGGACTCCTGCGTACTCTTGCCGGCTGGCGCACCGGACTTCTGTTGGCGAAGTGCTAACCACACTTGCCGAGTCAACGTATTGGCGTCGGTGCATCGACCCTCCAATACCGAAGACCCACCACCTTAATTTCCTTTCCAGTTATGCACATGCAAGTTAGCATAATCAAGAACCGAGCCGAAGCTCCCCGGACCAACACGTCCTTCTCAAACAATCGAGCCGAAGCTCCCGGACCCAAAGTCCGCCTTTTAACCATCCGAGCCGAAGCTCCCAGCTAACATCCGGTGCCATCAGTGCTTGTGAAATGTGCAACCCTAATTACTAAGTTACTCTTTTCAGCTTGTTAAACAGTTTACGTTAACCCAGGACTGCCCCGGTATTCCCTGTGAAGGGCTCTCAAGGGGCACTAGGAACTGTGTTGGGATTACGCCCAGCGTTCCCTTCGCAAGGTACTTATTTTGTTATTGGTTGATTCCCTTACCCTTTGCTTTCTCATGTTCCGATATGCTAATCCTAGGGTGATTTGACTCCAACTCTCTCCTTGGGTAGGATGATCTTTCGTCGGACCCGAACGCCTCTAAACCCTAGACAAAACCACACCCTACTCACTATCTTCCATAGATGCAACCCACTCTACTTATCTTTCCAGCAAATCATCAAGACCCATCACACGTGCTCTAATTCATATCCAAAATGATTTCCTGTAATTTTGCTATATGTAGATCACTTAAGCAACATGACCCGTAAGAAGGGAAGTACACGAAATACTCATCCAGTACCCGTATGATAATTATTAGAGGGCTAAAATGACATTGAAGCATAAATCCAGAAATCCATAATTTTTCTAATTTGTCTGATAATTAATTTATTTATTCTAGTGTCCCAAAAGGCCCAAGTTTGAACATGAAGTACCATTTTCAGACAAGGTAATAATCCACTAAATTTATGATAATTACAAGATGCATAACCAACTCTAAATCCTAAGTCTTCCAATTTTTCAGCAAGGTTTAGGCCTTTAAATTTAATTCCAAGGATGCCCATAAAAAGTCATTTTAAAAGATTTTATAGTAATAATACCTCCAAAAATTCAGAGAAAATTCAGGGACGATTGTGATGGCCTACAAAGACCCTAGAAAATGTTTCACAATTTATCATTTGGAAATAAGGCTATATTTGATTTTCTTATGAACTTTCTAATTTAAGGGTTAATGAACAAAGTGTGCTAATCAGCCATCAAATATTATCATGTGGGAATTTTTGTGGAAATATTTGATGGCTGATTAGCACACTTTGTTCATTAACCCTTAAATTAGAAAGTTCATAAGAAAATCAAATATAGCCTTATTTCCAAATGATAAATTGTGAAACATTTTCTAGGGTCTTTGTAGGCCATCACAATCGTCCCTGAATTTTCTCTGAATTTTTGGAGGTATTATTACTATAAAATCTTTTAAAATGACTTTTTATGGGGCATCCTTGGAATTAAATTTAAAGGCCTAAACCTTGCTGAAAAATTGGAAGACTTAGGATTTAGAGTTGGTTATGCATCTTGTAATTATCATAAATTTAGTGGATTATTACCTTGTCTGAAAATGGTACTTCATGTTCAAACTTGGGCCTTTTGGGACACTAGAATAAATAAATTAATTATCAGACAAATTAGAAAAAATTATGGATTTCTGGATTTATGCTTCAAATGTCATTTTAGCCCTCTAATAATTATCATACGGGTACTGGATGAGTATTTCGTGTACTTCCCTTCTTACGGGTCATGTTGCTTAAGTGATCTACATATAGCAAAATTACAGGAAATCATTTTGGATATGAATTAGAGCACGTGTGATGGGTCTTGATGATTTGCTGGAAAGATAAGTAGAGTGGGTTGCATCTATGGAAGATGAGTGAGTAGGGTGTGGTTTTGTCTAGGGTTTAGAGGCGTTCGGGTCCGACGAAAGATCATCCTACCCAAGGAGAGAGTTGGAGTCAAATCACCTAGGATTAGCATATCGGAACATGAGAAAGCAAAGGGTAAGGGAATCAACCAATAACAAAATAAGTACCTTGCGAAAGGGAACGCTGGGCGTAATCCCAACACAGTTCCTAGTGCCCCTTGAGAGCCCTTCACAGGGAATACCGGGGGCAGTCCTGGGTTAACGTAAACTGTTTTAACAAGCTGAAAAGAGTAACTTAGTAATTAGGGTTGCACATTTCACAAGCACTGATGGCACGGATGTTAGCTGGGAGCTTCGGCTCGGATGGTTAAAAGGCGGACTTTGGGTCGGGGAGCTTCGGCTCGATTGTTTGAGAAGGACGTGTTGGTCCGGGGAGCTTCGGCTCGGTTCTTGATTATGCTAACTTGCATGTGCATAACTGGAAAGGAAATTAAGGTGGTGGGTCTTCGGTATTGGAGGGTCGATGCACCGACGCCAATACGTTGACTCGGCAAGTGTGGTTAGCACTTCGCCAACAGAAGTCCGGTGCGCCAGCCGGCAAGAGTACGCAGGAGTCCGCTTCGTGCACCAAGCGTTGAGGCGTACGATAGGTCTGACCGGTAGTGCTTTACTGGTTAGAGGTGGGCGAGGCCCAACCCACCGCTTCTGTCTGCCACTACGGAGGTATCCTGGGAGGTTACGGCTCCAGAAAGGGGGAACTAAAGGTCTGTGTGCACAGAGTCGGGTGTGTGTGTTGCACTTGCATGTCCATCATACCCACATGCATGTCATAGCATAATCGTTACCCTTAACCTTGACACCTAGAGTATAAGTGGAATGGGACGCTTATACTTTAGGACCTGCAAAACGACCCCTTAGTCTATAAGCTTGTGTGGGCAAGTTTATAAATTAAGGTTAATTTTGATATATATAGTTACTGCTGTTTGATCACCGACACCCCAACATATAAATTGGTATGAGACTTTTTATACGATGGGAGCCTTGCAGAAGACCCTTGGCTTATGTGTTTTCACATAAGTGAAGGTTACATTTCATATTTCAGCTTATGTCTATACATGATATAGAATTGCTAGTATAGGTCCGCTGTCATCTGCTTTTGATTATTCTCCACCTTCAAGTCCTCCCCTTTCTTCCTCTCCGCTCGGTGCCTAGGAGCCGTGGGGAAGAGGCGGGGGATGATAGGACTTAGTCTTTTAGACTAACGGTTTTCGAACCGCATCATTTAGGGGATCGTGGAGACCAGCATGGAGGAGCAGCCCCAGAGACCGGTGCGCTTGGAGGTGGGGCAGTCTAGCTCCGGAGTTCATACAGCCGGGACCGTGAGTCTCGACCTTGAGTAGTTTTCTACTTTTGTTTCTGCATGAGAGGATCTTGTAGTGAGGTTATGATGTACCGGGCATAAGCCCGTTCTTGCTACTCTGATGTTATTTTCTGTGGACACTCCTTCGTGGAGTTATATTTATTTTGATATGTGACTTTCTGTGGACTGCAATTTTGCATTTACATCTTTATGCTACTTTTCTGTGATCGAATCCGGCCGGCAGTATCGGCGCTTTGTGGTGATGACCCTTCAGGGCGTGAAGGAGTCACCGCAAAATGGCGGTTCTGGGCCTAAGACCCCGGTGTCCAAAAAGAAAAAAAAAAAGGGGGTCTTACATCAACACCCTCTAAGCCTCCACCTTCATCTCATCGAACGCCTTCTTGAAGATCATGTTCATAGAGCTCCATTGTCCACCAGAATCCTGGAGACCGTGAAGTTCTGTACGATTGTCTGGATCACCAAGGGGTCGCAGAAACGGGTCTTCGTAGTCTGACATGTCCTTCAACGAGAAGGTGATCTTTTCCTCCTAGTGGGGAGTTAGGGAGGTCGAGGCGATGCTCCTCTTATACATGGTTTGGAAGCTCCCCTTATGGGTGGCCTCAATCCTCACTCCCATGTGGATCACTCTGATCCCTCCTCGGGCTCCCATATCCGCCCGGTCCTCGCACCTATCCTCTCCTCCTCCTGGCAGAACTTTTTCGATCCTCACGGGCTGCTGCTACTGCACTTGCCCCTGGCTTCCCTCGTCTCCAGAAACTCTGGGCAGGTGGCTGTCGCATGACCCTCCACCTGATGAAAGTCATATAAAGGCAATGCCACCCTGCCTTCTCTTCTCCTTCCTCCTCCCCTAGCTCCTCTTCTCTCTCC
This sequence comes from Platanthera guangdongensis, assembly GCA_039583875.1. NCBI lineage: Eukaryota > Viridiplantae > Streptophyta > Magnoliopsida > Asparagales > Orchidaceae > Platanthera > Platanthera guangdongensis. The sequence goes on along the minus strand of CM077147.1, from coordinate 8,491,135 downwards.
CCTTGCTCAGGAGATCACCATCTCCTCCTGCTGTTGCGGGAGAGGGGCCATCTGCCCTTGCCTCCAAGCCGGCGGATTAAACCTTCCCTGACCGCGGAAGTTCTCCCCACATTGGAATCCGCCCCCTGCCCCTGGGGGGGGGGGGGGGGGTGGGTGGGGGGGGGGGGTGGGGGTGGGGGGGGGGGGCTTCTTGAGGCCTCCAGGCAAACCGGTTGCTAGGCTCCATGCACCCCCAACCTTAGTGTTGCCCCTGTGCCCCTAACCTCGATACTCTTCTCTCCTCCTCTCCTCCTCTCCTCCTCTCCTCTCTCTGCTCTCTCTGCTTCCCCGCTCCTAGCTCCTTCACATCTTCCTCCGCCAATTTGGCCAGATTCCTGGCGAGCGTCGGGTGGCTACCTCGATCTTTATCTCCGTCGCTGCCCTCTTCTTCACTCTTCGAATGAGAGGGGGGGGGCACTCTTTTCAGCTCCATGCTGAAGAACCCAGATCTCAATCTGAGGGTAAACGTAAGCATCAGCGTGTACCCTGGGACCTCCTGAAATAGAAGGATCTCCTCCTAGAACTGATCGACATAGTATCCCAGCGTCTTATCCGGCTTCTGCTTGATGGCGAACAAGCTCTCTGCCCTCTTCTTTCTCTTCTTCGACGTGGAGAACCTCAACAGGAACCCACATCGTATATCTTCAAAGCAATAAATGGAACTTGCGGGAAGTTGATGAAACCAGTCCCTAGCCTTCTCCTTCAAAGTGATGGCGAAGAGCCTGCACTTGAAGGCGTCCGACATCTGCCTAATGGAGACGACATCTTCAAACCACTGAACATGTTGCACTGGGTCATCCCTACCTATGTAGTAAGACATATCCGGCTCTCTGAACCTGTCAGGGACCAGGGCAGAGACAATCAATTCACTAAAAGGGCTCCCGCCCACAACCTGGCGAAAGGTCAATGTTGAGATTAAATTATGCAGCAGGTCACGTGTATGTGGGACCGTGTTTGGCTTCCCTGCCGCATTCTAGGTCTGGGTGTTTACCCCGGTGGGCTCCTCTGGTGGAATATCTCTGTGGGCCTGTGGTTGGGGTTAATCTCACACCGCATGCAGCTTTCTCCCATCCGTGTTCATGTAACCCGCCACCCTTCATCTCAACACCTGGGTTTTGAGATGAACTGTTGGGTTGGCGGGTTCTTTCATGGTATCAGAGGGAGGTTGTCCTACTACAGGGGTGTGTTGAGATTAAATTATCCAGCAGGTCACGTGTATGTGGGACCGTGTTTGGCTTCCCCACCGTGTTCCAGGTCTGGGTGTTGACCCGGTGGGCCCCTCTGGTGGAATATCTCTGCGGGCCTGTGGTTGGGGTTAATCCACATCGCCTGTATCTTTCTCCCCTCTGTGTTCATGTACCTCGTCACCCTTCATCTCAATACCTGAGTTTTGAGATGAACTGTTGGGTTGGCGGGTTTTTTCAGGCACATCCCGCGGCCTCAGCTCGCTAACTCTGTCAGCACTAGCCATCCCGGGGAAGAGTTCCGGCCCGACGATATTCCCCTCGGTACTCTCCGTCGAAATCTCCTACCCGAGACGCTGTCCCATAGCATTTTCGCCCAAAGAAGGGGCCACAACTACTGGAACCGAAGGTGTTGCCTAGTCGCTTCTCGCAGCGAAAGTCAAATGGATGATCTACAAGACTTCCCGCCTGAAGTCTTACAGCATCCCCATCGTCACCCCACTCGCCGGAGATGGAGAACCTCCCGAGCCTTCTCCCTCATCCACGCCTCTAGCAATGAGACTTAGCCTGAGATTTTCTTGCTTCAGCTACGGTCCACGCTCACCGCACCTGAAATGTTGGAACCAAAAAATGGCCCTCAATGAGAGTTCGGACCCTGGGGTGTAGCTAACACCTACTTCTCCCTAGCCCAGACCACTGACCAGCCACAAAGAACCAAAGAACTGACCCTAGGCTACAGCACAAAGGTCCCTCCACTAACCCGGAAGATCTCAGAGCGCTTCCCCTCCTTAGCCAAGTGCTGAACTAAGGATACCTCAGAAAGCGCTACAAGACTTCAGAAAATGAGAAAGACTTGCCTTCTAAGGTACCATATGAGTCTATTTATAGAATCCAAAAATCTAGTCTGCCAACAGCGTAGCTCTACTATTATAAAAGACTATATGCAGCCCGAAGTGGTCTGCCAACAGCCAAACTCCGCTGTTCTGAGGAACTAAATACAGACCTCTAGGAGCAGCCAGGTAAATTTACCTCTGGAGCATACCGGGCGAGAGCCTTCCCGCATACCTAGGCGGAAGCCCTTCCGCCTGCCCCGGCGAAAGGCTTTTCAATCGCTTGGCCGAATGTGAGTCTGCCCGCCCAAGGAAATCGGTCTAACAACTGATGCGTTTAGTACAAAATGATCATTCAATGCCTTAACTCAAAAAGCACCGAGAGCATTGAGTGAAGAGTGATCACTCGGCGCCTAGAACCAAAGAGCGTCGAGAGTGTTCTATGAAGGGTGATCACTCGGCGCCTAGAACCAAAGAGCGCTGAGAGCATCGAGTGAAGGGTGATCACTCGATGCCTAAAACCAAAGAGCGCTGAGAGCGTCGAGTGAAGGGTGATCACTCGACCCATAAAACCAAAGAGTTTTAGCAACTCCATGGGCTTTCCGCCTACACAGGCGGAAGCCTTTTCGCCTACCTAAGCGGAAGCCTTTCCGACTGCCCTGACAAAAGGCTCTTGAGTTACCTGCCCTGGGGAAAAAACCCACTCAGTGAATACGTGGTTGCACACATATAATTTAGGTAAGAGATATCTTTAGATATATTATCAGATTCCATTGCACTTGTCACCTGCCATCCATGGTCAACCCCAAAATGGAACCCAGATTTGGTTTGAATCGATCCGGATCCGAACCAAATATAACTGTAACCGGGTGATTAAAGTTGAGCTAACCGCGACTTATGCGGTCTGGATTGAGAGACCACAGAGTCTACTGAGTTGGCGGGTTCTCTGGTTCGTGTGGAAGCCGTGCAGCTAGCACATTTAGTGGAGGTTAACCGCAGAGCCCGTTGTAGTCTGTGTTTGTGGTCTATTGCAAGAGTCCGCTGAGATTGTGGACTTGGTCACGGTGTTATCCTAAGTCTGTATTGTTGCCTAGTTCGCACAGACTGTATGAGTTGCGCGGCTTGTTGCCAGGTTGTCAGGTTGCGAACCGACTTTGCGGTCTGGTGCTGATGTCCGCACTAGTGCGCAGTCTGTTGCTGCTAATCGCAGGATGATGAGCGGTTACCTTATCGCTTATGGGCCGTGATCACACTCCCCTGATCGCTTATAAATGGGGGTCACCGACTCATCATTTATAACGAGAAAAGTGAGAATTCAGCTCGCGTTTTGAAATTGCGATTAGACTTTTGTTAACTGCGCGACTAAATGAATATTAACTTGTGTTGTGCAAGCTGTGCGTCTAGCACCGGGCGACTAGACAATTAGTTGGAGGCTCAGTGTGAAAAATTTGTGAACAACAGTTTGCGGTATACAACAGGTTGTGGCTTGCGTGACTAAAAGTATTCTTTCTCGGGGTTACAGATAGTTCAATAAGACAGTTCGTCTGGTCTCAGCAGGTAGGCAATTTCCCAGTTCATCAGCATTTGTTTGTAGTTAGCTTCAGCGGTCAGGCGACCTTGCGGTCGGACAACTAAGAAGTGGCGAACATTGTTGTTCTCTTCATTCAATATGCAGGCAATCCGCGAGGCTAGAGAAGTGGTCTGACAGTTCGACTGTTTCGGCGGTCTGAGCTATTAGCAGCGACTTGGCAGTTTCGGCAGACAACTTTGATGGATAGATGGCTTCGGCGGTTGCTGGGTTCAGTCCGCCAGTTTTTCTCTTACTTGTATTTTTTGCTTTCATCGAGTGTATTATGAAATCATATCTCACAATGTATGTCTCGCATTGCAAAGAAGAATTGTTTCAATTACAGCTCTTGTTTTTCTACTGCTTCTCTTTACTCGTCTTGTTTTGATTGAGTGTTCTTGCGATCATTCTAACTTCCCAAAAATTTTTACCCGAATTTTATCTCTTATTATTAAAAAAAAATCCAAATTTTACAGTTCATGTGTTCTCTTTAATTTTAAAAAAATGTGTCCTCATTGGCTCATATAAACAAAGTACTCTACCTATAATAAAACATGTATTATTCCCCGTGCCCATCACAAAAATGAGCGACAAACGGAGTATAACATCCAGAAATTTGCGAGGGCAGGAGCGTCATCACACCGGGACAATATCATTGTCAGAATGTCATGGCCCGTGCACTATTACAACTGAGGTACTGTCATGGTAAGCCATACGAACAAACCCCCATGCCTCTCAACTCATCTATTTATACACAAACATTTTGACATTACTATCCATGGTGACCTTTTCAACTGACCTAAGTATATATATATATACTAAACATTATCTTTGTAAATCTACTTTTTATATATATAATTTTTACCACTCCTCCCACCCCTCCACATAAATCAGATTCCAGGAAGACAATTTGAAGCCGAAGCAGTTGGCCGTGGCCGGTCGATCCGGCGGGTGGAAACGGAGTGTTCGAAACAGAGGGGGAGGTGGCTGCTCCAAACAGAGCTTTTTGGGACGTTTCTCAAGGCGGGCGGGTGGAAACGGAGCAAACGCCGCCGGAAGTTCATCTGTTTACCCTCCTTCCGAAGGCGTTTGCCCAAAACAGAGCAGCGAAGCACCCAAACAAATAGCTCACTTCTAACGTATGCAGATTCTGCGTTCATTCCACGATTTATGTACTTCTCTGTCTCTCTTTCTCTCTCTCCTTGGGTTCCAACGCCCACTTCGCAAAGGGGACCAAACGCCCACTTAGCAAAGGGCCCCCAACGCCCATACGTGAAAACAGAGCCTTACAACATGATACTACACAACCAATGCAAGTGGCAGGATCAGGAGGAGATATTAAATTTGTGTGTGGTGGGCTTGTAAATGGCGTATGGTGGCGCATGAAGCACAAACCTCCCTTTCCCAACTTTTTCCGGCCATCACTTCCAGAGGTGAGAGCTTATACTTTGCCGTAAGCCACCTACATATGTACGCGGTTGGATTTAACGGCCGATGTGAGATTCTTTACTTTTTTGATTGATTGATTGATTCTATTAGCAAGCAATTCCCAAGCAGAGAGCTGCCCAATCTTTTTTTTCCACCTCCTATGATATTTGTTCTTCTCTGCTTCTGCAGGACCGTCCTCTCTGCCAACCAACGCCTGAAGATACTTATAAAAGTAGTGGGCTTGTTAGCCTCTGTTTCTCCTTTGCTGTTCTGTTCTTCTTCCGCTTGCCTCTACTTCTTTTTCCTCTTCCTCTTACTTCTTTCACTTACTCTTCTTCTCTTTTAATGATACATCGATCCCTCTGTCGCTGCGTATTTCTGTGAAGAAATGGAGCGCTTTGAGATTATCAAAGATATTGGATCGGGAAATTTTGGTGTGGCCAAGCTCGTTAGAGATTTGAAGTTAAACGAGCTCTACGCAGTTAAATTTATTGAAAGGGGGGAGAAGGTTCAATTTTGCTTCCAACTCTGGCTTCTGTTTCTCACAGTTTCCATCTCTCTTCAAAAAAAAATCCAAATTTGTCGTCTGGATTTTCTCAAAGTTCTGGAATTGTTTTTATTTTGTATTTTGATGATCAAATTTGTCCAAATTACTATGCAGATTGATGAGCATGTCCAGAGAGAGATCATGAATCACAGGGCGTTGAGGCATCCAAATATTGTTAGGTTTAAGGAGGTACAAATATCAAATTAATTTTTTTTTTGCTCTCTATCAGGGATAAGACAGGAGTAGCGCCAATTGCGGAGATGCGAGAAGCTTGACTAAGATGGTTTGGACGCGTGCAAAAGAGACCATTAGAGACCCATGTTAGACATTGTGAAAGTCTAGTCACTAGGTATGTTAAAATAGTGAGGGGTAGGCCGAAAAAGACTTGGAATAAAACTATAAGAAAAGATATAATGTGCTTAGGCATTAGTGAGATTATGACAAAAGATAACAAAGGATCCATATAGCCGACCCCACTATAATGAGATAAAGGCTTGGTGTGTTGTTGTTGTCTGTTCTTTCTCCTTATTAAGAGTTTGATAATTTATTTGGGTAAATCATTGGAGGTATTATAGAAACACATTTCATCTACTCAAACCGGTAAAGCTGATAAACTGGAAGGAGAATGCTTGCAGCTGAATTGTAGGCAAAAGAAAGATGGGATTCCAGAAAGTTGTTTGCAGGAAATAGTATGGCAGTAGAGATTATTCACCTTGTAGTTTTATATATCAATGCAATGCAGACAGCTGAAAAATGCCAAAAGAGTCTGGATTAGAAGCATATAGATAACACAATGTCCTTCAATATTAGACTCACTTAAATATTCTGCTGTGAACCAAATGATCATATCACCTCCAGGTCTTCTTGACGCCAACCCATCTAGCAATAGTGATGGAATACGCGTCTGGCGGCGAAATGTTTGAAAGAATTTGCAATGCCGGGAGGTTCAGCGAAGACGAGGTAAGCCAATCGTGGCCGAATTTTGATTCTTCTCAACAAAGTATAGAAAGGAAATTGTTTTTTTACAAAAAAGAGAAATGAAGAATAGAGTTTCTTAACTCACCATCTTACCGCAGGCAAGATTCTTCTGTCAGCAACTCATTTCTGGTGTCAGCTACTGCCATTCCATGGTATTCTCTCTGCTTGCTGTTTCATACAAATCCTTCTCCAAGGCTAAGTCTTCCATTAATAAATCTTCATTGCCCGCAGCAAATATGTCACAGGGATCTTAAGCTAGAGAACACTCTCCTGGATGGCAGCAGCGCGCCGAGGCTAAAGATCTGCGATTTTGGATATTCCAAGGTTTTGCTACAAAGCTTTCTGCACTTCATTTTGATTGTTTTTGTTATAATTGAAGCTGTCCATGATATCATTCAATTCACTTGTGCCCCAGTCTTCTGTGCTGCATTCGCAACCGAAATCCACGGTGGGGACTCCGGCCTACATAGCGCCCGAGGTTTTATCTCTGAAGGAATACGACGGCAAGGTAATTTTTTGCAATGCTCGAAAACACGAAGACAGGGCTCTGAAACTCTCACATTTTCAAAAACTGAGCTGCAGATTGCTGACGTCTGGTCTTGCGGAGTGACGCTGTATGTGATGCTTGTTGGAGCTTACCCCTTCGAGGACCCGGATGATCAGAGGAATTTTCGGAAGACGGTCGGGGTAACTTGATTCAGTCTATATAATTGCTGTGGGTCGTAGCATAGACTTTGGGGTCATAGTTTCTGATTAAAAATGGTTAATTTGGCAGAGAATACTTAGTGTTCAGTACTCAATTCCAGACTATGTGAGGGTATCAAGTGACTGCAGGCAGCTTCTGTCCAGGATTTTTGTGGCTGATCCTGAAAAGGTAATGCATTTTTTACTGTTGTGATCGCAGTTATAACTTATAAGAAGCGTTTCAGTAGATGCGGCCACAAACACTCAACCCCTGAACTGAAATTTGGGTCAAAAAGGTTGTCATGAAAATTCCAAAGGCAGATAAACTGCAACCACTGAAGTTTCTATCTCAGTTTCACATTGTTACCGCTCAAACGTTACATTTGTCTCAGTAGAACTTTAATATAGATCTTGAAATTCTTCATCTCCAACCAAAAAGTTAGCTTCTGTGGTCCATGACTCACAAACGGAGATGAATTTGACCATGAAAGCTCAGGTTTTGGGCTCCAGCCTGCAGATCTTCAGCTTCGGTCGTCCATGGTTCTCAATGTTCTCGTCTCTGGATGAATTAGAATTTTGAATGTAACTTATATAATGCCTGTGCGAACTGAAACAAATAAGATATTCTGAAACTTCAAGCAGCTTAAACTAACTGCCAGGTATAACTGCAGAGAATAACCATGGCAGAGATAAAGGCGCACCCTTGGTTTTTGAAGAACTTGCCGTTGGAACTCAGCGACGGGTACCAGGAGAGGTTGCAGGCTGCTGAAGTGGCTGCCCCGTGGCAGAGCGTTGAAGAGATAAACTCGATTATAGAAGAGGCCAAGACCCCGGTCGACGGTCTGAAGATTGGGCATCTGATTGAAGTAAGCGACGAACTTTCTGAGCTGGACGCCGACGTGGACATCGACGACTTTGACTCAAGCGGCGAGTTTGTATGCACGTTGTAGAGGAAGAAGAAGTGTTTTGTTTTGGTTCTCACTTGTAGCGGCGAGTTCTTGAGTGTGTGAATGTTTGCGGTTTGTTTTGACGGAGGTTTGCGCTGAGTTTGAATTATTGATTTGGTATTTTAGCCGCTGATTCCCTCAAATTTATTTTTGTCAATGCCAGAGGAAAAATAGTATGAAAAACAGAAAAACATCATAAAAATAACAAAAATGAAATCAATTTTATATGTTTAACATGCATCTAGTCTCATGCATACATCATCTATAATTATAATCTTATGCACGTAACAATTCAATCAGGTAATCACGCTTCACATAAGAGGTTCATATGAAAGTAATCATAAATTACTTTTAAATGCTAAACTGCAAATCTCAAAGCTATCTTCATTTTCAAAAAAAAAAAATCAATTGGTAATAAGTAAATGGTCTCGGGATTCACTAAAAAACCCCTACACTCCTACTTGGCTCCTGCATCCACTAAGTTTCCGACAACCAAACTGACGCTCCTAAGTGCACAAGAATGTTACCAAAATGAGAGTAAAGCGATCAAACAAACATAAAATGAAAATGTGGAAGACACAAATTTATGTGGTTCATGCCAAGATAGGCTACGTCCACGGAAAACATCAGTTCATTTTTCGCTAGATCAAGAACAAAGGTGATTATAGAAAGTGGGTGGATTTCGGATTTCAAAATTAATGAAACCCTAGAATGACAAGAAGTGTGTACAACATTCCGTACATTTACAAAATGCCAAAAAAATCTCTAATAATTACCCCACGGATCGAGATCAGCATCAACATCATTTTTGGGTTGGAATTCGAGACAAATAAGTAAAAAATGTTAGTTTCAGAGGCTAGATTCTCAGCACAACGGAAGGATGGTGTAAAAAACTGTCAAATTGCTATTATACATAGCCTTGTTTGAAGGGACAAACAACAAAGAAACTTCAAATACTAAGCGTGCCAAGAGTTCAACCCTAAACCAATGAATTTTTACTTGGACAAAATAAAAAAAATTCAATCTCATAAAACCATCTCTAGCCCATTGAAGTCTCGAAGTTGAGAAATTTCTCAACATTCTTAGAAAGTTTGGGATGAGATTGTTTAATCCGAGACTGAGGATTCTTTATCCAAGTCTCATGTCCTTCAATGGACCATCAGAATCTACAAAATTAGCTCTGAAGTTCCCCTCTAGCAACCATGAGTCCAGCAGCAAGTAAAGCCCCAAAGAGCGAATGCAGGCGAACAAAGTAATACTTTGCCATGGAGATCTTGATTTCATTCTGCAAGGTTTATGAACCATTCAAATCTCTTTGAACAAATGTGATGCTAACACGAAATAGTAAAGTTTGTATATCTCACATTATGATTTTGCTCAACGAACTCCACAACTAGTTTTGTTGTTGGAATGGTGATGGCACATAGAATCTGTTGGTAGAATCCATTAGAAATGAATAGAGTATGCCTGGAAGAAGTAGGTACCAAATTTTTACAGAAAACTTACTGAACTTGTCAAAGGAAGAGATTTAGATACGGTAAAAGCAAGCAAGAGGGCATAAAGTAATAAAATCCCAGTTCTTATCAGCTTCGAGCCTGTTTCTGCTCCCACCCGGACCTGGGAACGCAGATCATCAGCAGAGCTAGCATCAATAGATGCAGAGGTGTAACTTATGCAGAAAGAATTACCAGAGGAGACATCTTTCCGACCGCTTTATCTCCATCAATCTGAGGTCAACAATTAGATAACAAATTTGCCAGAGTAGTATGGTAAAAGTAAAAAAAATTATAAGAAGCTCACCTGGTGAAAATGTCTGCAGAAGAGAATGAAGGTGGTGGTGAGTCCAACAAGTACTGATGCGCATAAAATTGTACTGTTTAATGAGAGGCTGGGCATGCTACCAGAGAGTTAACTCTCAAAGTTCAATTCAATTTTTACTTTAGAATCGAGAGGGAAAAGAAAAACCTTGGTGCATTTTTACTGCTCTGTGAGAAATAAAAGGCCGTGGTCGCAAAAGGACCAAAGGATGCGAAGCATAATGGTTCTCCAAGTCCATGATAACTCAGCCTAAACGGAGGACACTGCGATGGATTTGGGTTATGGTGAGCATGAGTAGTAGGGGTCATTATTCATTAATAACAATAGAAAAGTGATTAGAAAATTTTCAAATTAAATAGGTGCTTGGATATTCGCTGTGAACATCTCACAGGATGTCATGGAGCTCTTAAACAAAGAAATCCTTCTTCAATTATGCTGTATTTCTTCTCAAAATATAGTGCTTTGATGGTAAATGCATGCCAGTGTCATGGAGTGAGTTCATGGGTTGTTGTGGATATATTTTTAGGAGCTCCTTGGAAGGATTCCCGGGAAAGATGGAGAGGATTCGTGAAGATGCCAGCGAATTGTAGAGAGTTGCAAAAGAATTGAATAGTGTATAGGTGTCTAATGTAATGTAAATAATTTTAGTGCTTAGAAGCTTCTAGAGTCTTATGAATGAGTCTAGTTCATAGAGGAATTTAGAGCGAGAACTCTGAATGTATGGAGAATGCTGGAATGATATGGATATCTCACGAGTGTTATAAATATATAACTAGGGAGTGCGTATAATAATTGAGCACATTATCACATGAGTTGTACTGCAATAGAATGCTTGTTTTCGGAAAAGAAAAGGTAGAATTTACCCTAATCTACAAAATCTGATCTAAAATAGATTGCACATTACTGTTAGCACGAAAAAACATGAGAAAACAAACCAGGCGGAAGGAGTCGCAAAATCAGGGAGAATGGAGAAATGACGTCAATAGCTGAATGGAGGAAATCCTTAAAAAATAAGATCGTGTATACGGAAGATGGAGAAAAGGAGAAAAATGAAGAAGATCACAAAAATCATGGGGAAAAAATGGAGGAGATGGCAAAGAAGATGTGCAACTGACAAAAAAATGGCGAAAGGGTTTCTCCATACCTCTAATCGGGAGATGAAGGACAACGAAGAAGAAGAGGAGCAACTGATTCACGATGGAGTTTTGCACGATGAAAAAAATGGAGCCGAGGGTTTCATTCCAGGAGAGGCGACCACGGGTTTCGTTCCAGACGAATGGAGGAATCTGAGAAAGCGATTTCTCAAAACCTGATCGTGGTATGTATCCCACGGCTAGAAAAGAGGGGAAAATCTGGGTTTTTTTTTCAAAATCTATATTGCCACCGCCCCTACTCATTGTTGGTGCGGCTTTACTGTTACGTACTTTTTATATTTATTGCTTTATGATGGTGTGGCTGGTTATGTTGCCGGGGCAAGGTTGTCTTTTGCTGTTTTTAGGGTTGTTTTTATATGCCGGGTAGAACTCTGAACCGGGTATGCTGTTTTGTTGCTTGTCGTTCTTGTATTCGGACGGTGGTAGCCACGGGAAGATCCCCTGCTCCTCTTCAATCTGCTCAGGGTTCACCCTCCAGATTGTTTATCTATCTAATTATCCTTGTGCTGGTTGTGGTAGAAGTTCTGTGTTGTTTTCCTGTGCTTGGTTCAGTTGTGCGACTGCAGGTTTGGCGGTGATTTGGCCGGACGGTGGCGGTGATTTCAGGGAAGCAGCGGTGCACCCGAAGGAGTCGCATCAGGGTATCAGAGGGAGGTTGGCGTTCGGGCAAGATGCCGGTTTCGGATGCCACGAGATCCAAAGAGGCGCAGTCAGAGATCGAGGTTCTCAGGCATGGCCAGGAGGAGTTAGCGCGGACCATGCAGGCCATGGGGGAAGAGATGCGGGCGATGTTTGCTGGACTGAAGGGGGATCGCGGGTCGACAAACCGACGGGGGCATTCACCGGAAAACAGATCTTCCGGGTCGGCATCCTCAGGTTCGCACATCGCTACCAGATTTCCACGATTAGAGTTTCCCCGCTTCTATGGGGAGGACTTGATGCCTTGGATATACAAATGTGATCAATTTTTTGAGGTTGATGGAATACCGGAGGACATGAAGGTCAAGGTGGCTTCAGTACACTTGGAGGGTAAGGCCCTATATTGGCACCAGTCATATATGAAGGCGAGGCTGACCCGTCAGTGGCCGAATTGGGAAGAATATAGCCAGGCATTGCAAGGGCGCTTTGGCTCCAACCTCTTGGGAGATCCCATGGGGGAGTTAAAAAATCTACGACAACGCTCGAATGTGCAAAGCTACTTGGACGAATTTGATTTGTTATTGCATCGCGTGATGGTATCGGAGGATCACGCGATTAGCTTGTGCCTGGCCGGCCTCCGGGAGGACATACAATACGGCGTTCGCATGTTCTTTCCGAAGTCCTTGCAAGAGACTTATTCGTTGGCGCGGTTGCAAGAGCAACAATTGATGTATCGCTACCGGAAATCTACAACCACCCGGGAGGAAAATCATTTCACGGAAGAACATAAAGGGTACACCCATAGATCGTCAACCAAACCGGCGGGCCATTACTCTGCAAGTCAACCACCACATTCGGGGGAAGGGCGTAGATCCACGTCGTCGGAGTTGGACGAAAAGAGAAGGAAGGGATTATGTTTTTGGTGTGATCAACCATATACTCCAGGTCATAAATGCCCCAACCGGAAACAAGCATATTCGATGGAAGTGGTGGTCGAAGCAGTGGGAGAAGGGGAGGCTGAAGTTGAACCGGAAGTGTTGGAAGTGGAGGATGAGGAGGACAGTACCCAGGTACCTCAAGTCTCCGTGCATGCCTTGACCGGGGTGACTCACTATCAAACAATGAGGGTCACGACGTCTCATCACGGGCAACCTATTAACGTGCTAATTGATTCGGGGAGTACCCATAATTTCCTCGACGAAGGAGCGGTGAACCGGCTACAATGCCCTCAAGCACCGGTGACACCCTTTACGGTGGCGGTTGCAAACGGAAAGACGATGTCAAGTTCACACAAGGTAGTTGATTTCCAGTGGCGAATGCAGGGGGTTGACTTCGTATCCGACATGTTTATCCTTCCTCTAGGTGGGTGTGATGTGGTTCTCGGGGCACAATGGTTGGTCACTCTCGGACCGGTTAATTGGGACTTTGGCAATTTAAGGATGGAGTTCTACAGTCAAGGGCGGAAGGTGGCCTTGCGCGGGTCAAAAACGAATTACGAACCATGGGGCAAGGGCAGCAGGGTGCAAAAGTTCCTGGATAGGGGGGACAACTCAACATGTTGGCGGTATGTAGCATCCAAAATTGCCCAACGGGAGAACAAGAAGACCCGAAGAGTGAGTTGTGATCGTGGAAGCTGGAGGGAGCACCTCCGTCCGTAGCCGAGCAACAAGAGCTGCAGGAAATCCTAGATGAATTTGCTGATGTATTTGCGGAACCGAGCGGGCTGCCACCTATACGTGGCCAGGAGCATAGAATCAAGTTGAAGGATGAAGGGAAGGGTGTCAATCTACGCCCATACCGCTACCCGCCACTTCAAAAATCTGAAATTGAGAAAAATCATTGGAGAGTTGTTGAATACCGGTGTCATTCGGTATAGTAATAGCCAATTTGCATCCTCTGTGGTGTTGGTAAAGAAGCAAGACGGATCATGGCGTCTATGTGTGGACTATCGGGAGTTGAACATGAACACGGTGAAGGATAAATTTCCTATTCCCCTCATTGAGGAGCTGATCGATGAGTTACATGGAGCCGTATATTTCTCCAAATTGGATTTGCGGGCGGGGTATCATCAAGTGAGAATGGCCAAGGAAGATATCCACAAGACGGCGTTCCGCACTCATCAAGGGCACTATGAGTTCTTGGTTATGCCCTTCGGGTTGACCAACGCGCCATCGACGTTCCAAGGACTTAAGAATCGGCTTTTCCAAGGTCAATTACGCCACTTCATTTTAGTTTTCTTTGATGATATATTGGTTTTCAGCTCGACTTGGGGAGAACATTTGGTGCACCTCGCCTTCACTTTGCGGGTACTACGCTCTAATCAGTTGATTCTCAAGAGGAGCAAGTGAGAGTTCGGGCGACCGCGAGTGCACTACTTGGGGAACGTGATTTTGGGGCTGGGGGTGGCTGTTAGAAAGTAGAGACAAGAAGCGAAAAGTAGAGAACAAGCCGAATAAACTTTTGAATAATTGAAATTTTATTATCCAAAAAGGGTATCTATTACAAAGGTATGCCCTCCTTTATATAGAATGGAGGAGCGATGAGAGAATACAAATAAGAGATGTGGGACTATAATTTACAGGACAAGCGGACTATACAAAACAAACCGCACAAGCCGCGCGGTTAGACAGCAGGGCTAACCGCACGGCTACCACCAGAGAGGAAGAGAGACTGCCAGGGTAGACCGCCAGACCGCCCGGTCTCCAAGCCGACTGAGACAAACCGCCAGACCGCGCGGTCTTCAACCCGCCAAGACAAACCGCCAGACCGCCCGGTCACCAACTTCAACACTCCCCCTCAAGCTGGAGCATATATATCGATCATGCCCAGCTTGTCACAGATGTGGAAAAAGGAAGCGGACACTGGCTTGGTGAAGACGTCTGCCAACTCGTTGTCGGACGTGACAAATGGAGTGCAAATCTGTTTCTTCAATATTTCTTCTCGAATAAAATGACAGTCGACTTCTATGTGTTTTGTTCTCTCATGAAAGACCGATTTTTGGAAATGTGTATCGCGGCCTTATTGTCACAGAACATAGGAAGAGGATAGTTGTAAACCTCTCCTAAGTCAAGCATGAGAGCCCGCAACCACTTCAACTCACATGTAGTCGATGCCATGCTACGATATTCAGCCTCTGCACTAGACCTGGAAACGACAGACTGTTTCTTGCTCTTCCAACTCACAAGATTGCCTCCAACAAATGTGCAGAAACCTGAAGTCGATTTGCGGTCCCCTTTGTCATCCGCATAGCTTGAATCAGAGTAAGCTTCAACCCTTAGGTGACCATTCTTCTGAAATAGGAGTCCTTTCCCTGGAGCAGCTTTAATATACTCTAATATCCTCAGAGCAGATTGTAGATGACACTCCCTCGGAGCTTGCATGAACTGGCTCACCTTGCCAACAGCATAGGAGATGTCGGGTCTGGTTACCGTGAGATATATGAGCTTGCCCACCAGACGCCGGTATCTCGTAAGATCAGAGAGAAGAGGTGAGTCATCTGTCCAAGTTTTGTCTTCTCCAGCAGCCATAGGACAACGTGCAGGTTTAGCACCAGTGAGTCCTGCATCCTTTAAAAGATCAAGAGCATACTTCCGTTGTGAAAGGACCATGGAGTTGGGCTTTCTAGAGATTTCAATCCCCAGAAAGTATTTCGGGGAGCCCATATCCTTTGTAACCAGATGTTGACGAAGGTGTTTCTTGTCATCAGTATCCCATCCTGGTCATCGCCAGTAAGAAGAATGTCATCAACATAAACCGCAAGAACAACAAGACCAGAGGCGGTTTTCCGAACAAACAAGGAGTGATCTGCTGAGCTTCGTGTAAAACCAATGGCCGCAACAATGCCACTGAACTTGTCAAACCAGGCACGAGGACTCTGCTTGAGGCCATAGATAGCCTTCTTTAGCCGGCATACCCGTGTCTCCCCCTGAGCAACATACCCAGGAGGTTGCTCCATGTAAACAGCTTCCTGCAGATCTCCATAGAGGAAGACATTCTTAACATCTAGCTGCGAGATGGGCCAATCCCTGTTGACAGCTACAGAGAGAAGAACCCGAATAGTGCTGAGGCGAGCCACGGCGAGAAAGTGTCAAAGTAATCAACCCCATAAGTTTGGGTAAAACCCTTGGCAACCAGGCGAGCCTTATAACGATCCACACTACCATCCGGGAGAAACTTCACCACGAAGACCCAGCGACAACCAACAACATCGGTGCCGAAAGGAGGCGGAACAAGTGTCCAGGTACCCCGTTCAGTGAGAGTAGCAATCTCCTCATCCATGGCAACTTTCCAGTGAGGAATAGTAAGGGCCTCCTGGTAGGAACGGGGGGTGGTAATGGCCGAGATAGCCAGGGCAAAGGCTCGGCGAGCAGGGGTAAGGCGATCGTAGGAAACAACCGCAGCAAGAGGATGGTGGGTACAAGCCCGAACCCCTTTGCGAAGAGCAATCGGGAGATCCAGGTCAGCAGGAGCCTCAGTTTCCGGAGTATCCGTGGTGGAGAGAGCTGGCCCGGGATTAGAGAGAGATGGCAGCGGAGTGGAGGGAGAAAGCGGAGTAGAGGGTGGAGATGAGGAGGATGGGGAAGGCAGTGGAGTGGGTGGAGAGGGCGGAACCTCAGTGGGAGCAGAGGGAAGGGATGGGTGGGTGGTATGAGAAGGAGGAGCAGGAGGAGGAGAAGAGGAAGCGGGAGAGAAGTAAGATGCATTGGCAAAGAAGGTGACATCCGCAGAGACAAATTGCTTGCGGGTAACAGGGTCAAAGCAACAATAGCCTTTCTGAGTGGGAGAGTAGCCCAGAAAGACACATTTGGTGGCACGGGGTGAGAGTTTATCACGAGTGACAGCGGGAGAGTGCACAAAAGCGGTGCACCCAAAGATGTGTAGAGGAAGAGGAAAGGGATCCTTGTCCGGATAAAGAATGGAGAAGGGGGTAGCACCGTGGAGAACGGTGGAGGGAAGGCGATTGATGAGATAGCAGGAGAGAAGGACAGCATAGCCCCAATAGGAGCGAGGAACATGCATTTGATTCATCATAGTGCGAGCGACATCAAGGAGGTGACGGTTTTTGCGTTCCGCCACCCCATTTTGTTGGGAAGTGTAGACACAGCTGGTTTGACGAATAACACCATGGTGAGTGCAAAAGGAGGAGAAGTCGTGGCTAAGATACTCCTGAGCATTGTCAGAACGAAGGATTTTAATAGACGTAGCAAACTGAGTTTTAACCATCGAATAAAAGGAGGTCCAAACAGAGAACAACTCGGAGCGATCTTTAAGAAGATAGACCCACGTAGACCGAGAGAAATCATCAATGAAGGTGACAAAATAGGAACTGCCCCGACCGATGGTGAGGGTAGGAGCGGGACCCCATATGTCAGAGTGAACGAGGTCGAACGGTTGGGAAGAGCCCCGACTTTGCGTTGGTGGGAAGGAGGAGCGGTGATGTTTGCCAAGTTGACATGCATCACAGTTTAGAGGAGGATGATGAGGAGGGAGGTGCGGCAGGAGCTGACGTAGAATGCGGGGAGGAGCATGTCCAAGGCGAAGATGCCATTGGAGAAGATCTGTAGAGGAGGAGGAGAAGACGGATAGAGCAGAAACGTTGTCGAGGAAGTAGAGGCCACCACTCTCAGTCCCGGTAGCAATCGTCCGTTGGGAGTCCGGATCCTGAAAAACACAAGAGGTAGGGGTGAATGTGACAGAACACCGTAGTTGCTTGCATAAAGAAGTAACCGATAATAAATTGCACGGAAACTTGGGCACATAGAGGGTATCAGCCAAGCAGAGAGATGGAGTGACTTGAACCATGCCCGTCCCATGGACCGGGGAGGGAGATCCATCAGCGACAATGACCGGGGCAACTGAGCCTGTGTGTCAAGTAGAGAGAAACATTGAGGGTTGCCGGTCATATGACTTGTTGCACCAGAGTCGATGAGCCATCCTCCGCGAGTCACAACATGAGCACTACCAGAAGAGGTGACCACGGAGGCGGACAGGCTGGAGGAGAAAGCCATGGAAGCAAGAGAGTAGCAAACCGCGACGAGAAGAACAAGCCGCGAGAAGAGAATAGAGCACCAAGCCGGGCGACCAGAAAATAGGTCGGGCGGCTAGAAAGGCCGCTTCCAAGAAGCCGAGCAAAGCAGAGGGGAAGAAGGCGCACGACCTGAAAAAGTCGGGCGAACAGAGGAGAACAAGTCGCACGGCCAAAGATGAGGCCGAGGCGACTAGCAAGCAGGAGCGGGTAGAAGGCAACAAGAAGAAAGCGGCGAAAAAGCAGGCAAAGGTCCAGCGGGGAAGAGTCGCGCGGACTGAGAAGACCGAGCGAACAGAAGAGAAGAGAAGAGCAGGTGACCGCGACCAAGATGCGGGTGAAAAAGGAACAACCCGCACGGTCAGGCAGATCACAGCAGCAAACTGCGAGTATAGAGACAAGACACGCGGACAGAGACAGACCGCAACGACTAGGAAGTCGGAGAGGCAAGAAAGAACAAGGAGCGCGGCGACAACGAAACAGGTCGCTGCGACAAAGAGTAGTAGGAGAAGAGAACAAAGAAGAAGCAAGCCGCGCGAACTGGGCGGCGGACAGAAACAAGCCGCGCGGATAGAAACAAGCCGCGCGGATAGAAGAGAGGGCAAGCCGCGAACCAAGTCGCAGAACGCGGAAAACAGGTCGCGAACAACAGAGGGCGCACAGAATCAGGAGGAAATGACCGTGTGCTCTGATACCATGTTAGAAAGTAGAGACAAGAAGCGAAAAGTAGAGAACAAGCCGAATAAACTTTTGAATAATTGAAATTTTATTATCCAAAAAGGGTATCTATTACAAAGGTATGCCCTCCTTTATATAGAATGGATGAGAGATGAGAGAATACAAATAAGAGATGTGAGACTATAATTTACAGGACAAGCGGACTATACAAAACAAACCGCACAAGCCGCGCGGTTAGACAGCAGGGCTAACCGCACGGCTACCACCAGAGAGGAAGAGAGACTGCCAGGGTAGACCGCCAGACCGCCCGGTCTCCAAGCCGACTGAGACAAACCGCCAGACCGCGCGGTCTTCAACCCGCCAAGACAAACCGCCAGACCGCCCGGTCACCAACTTCAACAGTGGCGACAGATCCGATGAAGATACAAGCTATGATAGATTGGCCGACTCCCACGACGTTAAAAAAGGTCCGCGGATTCTTGGGGTTGACCGGTTATTACCGACGTTTCATTCAGGGGTACGGAATGCTTGCTCGGCCCCTCACGGACTTGTTGAAGCAGCGCCAATTTAAGTGGTCGGATGCGGCCAATGAGGCTTTCCAGAAGTTAAAGAAGGCGGTATCAACACCACCGGTCCTCCAGTTGCCGGATTTCCAACAACCGTTCGTGCTCGAAACTGATGCCGCGGACACCGGAGTAGTGGCCGTGTTGCTGCAGAATGAGAGGCCAATTGCCTTCTTTAGTAAGGCCTTGGGGACCAAGAACGCTAGTTTGTCGACGTATGAAAAGGAGCTGATGGTCATTGTGCTTGCCGTTCAGAAATGGAGGCACTATTTGGTGGGGTGTTCGTTTGTGGTACGCACCGATCACCAAAGTTTGAAGTTCATGTTGGAACAAAAACTCGCGACGCCCACACAACAACGTTTCCTCTCAAAGCTGATGGGGTACGACTTCAAGGTGCAATACAAACGCGGCAAGGAGAACGTTTGCGCGGATGCATTGTCTCGGATGCATGAAGATCAGCCGGCCAGCACCTTGTATGCGGTGAGCAGTGTGCAATCGGACCTCTTGCAACTAGTAAAAAAATCCTGCGAGGGAGATCACAAGCTACAGGAACTAATTCGGGCCAAGGAAGAGGATCCGGCGGCTTATCCCAAAATGAGTTGGCAGCAAGGGCTCCTGCAGCGGAAGGGGAGGTTGATTGTAGGAAAAGATGATTTTGTACGACGGCAGTTGATGCAACTGTACCATGACAGTGCTCTAGGTGGTCATTCAGGGGTTACAGCGACATACAAAAGGATGAAGCGCAGGCTATATTGGAAGAATATGAAGCCCGATATATACGACTACATCCAGCAGTGCTCCGTGTGCCAACAATGTAAACCGGATAACCAACGGCCTATGGGTTTATTGCAGCCCCTACCGATTCCCGAACGGGTGTGGCAGGAAATTTCGTTAGATTTCATCAACGGCCTACCCAAAAGTAATGGCAAGTCTACTATCTTAGTGGTGGTGGATCGCTTAAGTAAGCACGCCCATTTCGTGGCAATGACTCATCCATACACAGCCAAGGTGGTGGCGCAACTCTTCTTGGATTCGGTGGTACGATTGCACGGGCTACCTACATCGATCGTCAGTGATCGAGATGCGGTTTTCATTAGTAAATTTTGGCAGGAGCTGTTCCAGTTGCTACAAGTACAATTACACATGTCGACAACGTATCATCCGCAATCGGACGGTCAAACTGAGGTGGTGAACCGTTGTGTGGAAAGCTACCTTCGTTGTATGTGTTTCGAGAGGCCGCGTAGTTGGGCGAGTTGGTTGCCCTTGGCCGAATGGTGGTATAATACGACCTATCAAAGCGCTATACAAATGACTCCGTACGAAGTGGTATATGGGCAGGAGCCAACCGTAATACCAACGTATGTGGAGGGGACGACTACATTGGAAACGGTAAATCGATCGCTTGCGGGCAGGGATCGAGTGATGTAGATACTTAAAAGCAATTTGGTTAAGGCTCAGAACCGTATGAAGGTGTTGGCGGATACCAAGCGACGAGAGCATGTTTTCGAGGTGGGGGAGATGGTGTGGGTGCGACTGCAACCATATCGGCAAGTCAGCTTACGGGCACATCGAGTTCACAAGTTATCACCCAAGTTCTTCGGTCCCTTTGTGATCATGGAAAGGGTGGGAGCGGTAGCTTACAAATTGGACCTTCCGGTGGAAACTAAGGTGCACCACACGTTTCATATATCACAGCTGAAGAAATACAAGGGTCCTTGGGAGGGGGTGATACAACCTCTGCCATCCGGGGTCAATGAGGAAGGCAATGCCTTAGTGGAGCCGCTGGCAATATTGAATCGACGTTTAATCAATAGGGATGGCCGCGCAGCCGCGCAACTATTAATTCATTGGAGCAATAGCACGCCCGAAGAAGCGACATGGGAGGATCTGTGGTCTCTCCGCCAGAGGTGGCCGCATCTTGTTCCTTGAGGACAAGGAACCTTTGATGGGGAGGGTTTTGTTACGTATTTTTATATTTATTGCTTTATGATGGTGTGGCTGGTTATGTTGTCGGGGGCAAGGTTGTCTTTTGCTGTTTTTAGGGTTGTTTTTATATGCCGGGTAGAACTCTGAACCGGGTATGCTGTTTTGTTGCTTGTCGTTCTTGTATTCGGACGGTGGTAGCCACGGGAAGATCCCCTGCTCCTCTTCAATCTGCTCAGGGTTCACCCTCCAGATTGTTTATCTATCTAATTATCCTTGTGCTGGTTGTGGTAGTTCTGTGTTGTTTTCCTGTGCTTGGTTCAGTTGTGCGACTGCAGGTTTGGCGGTGATTTGGCCGGACGGTGGCGGTGATTCCAGGGAAGCAGCGGTGCACCCGAAGGAGTCGCATCATTTACTAAAATCTGTAGTGCACTGCACTTGTATCGCTGAGCCAAACAGAGCCTAAATCTTCAGGTTCTGTGAGCATTGCACAGGAGGTCAGATAGATATGACTATACATTTTTTGGTATGTGCATTAATTAACATTCAAGATTCTTAGGTATTTGATTATATTTGTTGTTAACATATGACTTTGAATTAGAGCTATTTACAACATATTGTTCCCTTGATAACTGCTATGTATTCATGGGACAATCGTGTGAGAAAAATTATATGGATTGGAAAAGTTCAGATTATAATGCATGGCGCAGTCAAGAGGACTTTAACGGATGTCCGACATGTTCCAGACTTGAAGTTTTTTTCTCTTGGAGCTTTGGACATGAACGGGTGCAAAACCACAATCGATAGGGGATCTATGAAAATTCTTAGTGGTTCAATGATCATGATGAATTGATGGCAATTTGTATCTGTTGCAAGGACACACTACCACCGATTTGTTTGCATTTAGAGCTTATTCATATCTAGAATCATCACTATTGTGGCACTTATGTCTTGGTTATATGAATGAACGAAATCTAGACATTCATAAAAGAATATTGATATTGTAAAATTTGAGAAGTTAGGATTCTGTGAAGTTAGATTTCTATGATGAGCGTGTGTTGGTAAAACAGTATAAAGTAAAGTCCCTAAATCCTAGACTATATCCATGTTTGAGGGCCAACACATATTGCTTCTCAAGGAGGAGCTAAGCGCTTTGTCTTCTTTATTGATTATTTCTCAAAACAATTATGGGTTTATTTTTTTGAAGAATAAATCTGATTTATTCAAGAAGTTCAAAATTTAGAAAGTTGTGTTGGAAAAACAAACAAGAAGACGTGAAGGAAATCAGATTTGATAATGATGGTGATGCAGGACAGTGAATAAATTTTCGATGTATTTAAGGATTTCTGCAAAGCTAAAAGGATCGTGCATCACTACACAACACCAAGAGATCCACAATCGAATGGAGTTGCAAAATGAATGAATCAGATGCTGCTAAAAAGACGTGATTGAAGATTTGGGCAGAGACACTAAATACTTGTGTTTATCTCATCAATAGGTTGTCATCATCGACGATTTGATCAAAAATTTCAAATGAGTTATGGACTAGATAAGTTGTTGATTACTTGATGTTACGAGTATTTGGGTGTTCAACATATGCACTTGAGAAAAATAACAAGATTGACCAAAGGGCAAGAAAATACATCTTCCTTAGGTATGCTAAAAGAGTCAAGGATTATAGGTTGTGGTGTCCAAAAACAAAGAAGATCGCGATCACATGACATGACATTTGATAAATTTGTTATTAAAAAGAGACGCATTCAAAGATGAAAGGACGTGAATGTCACATGTCACAAATTGAGGAGGAGCCAGACAGACATGAGGAGCTGGTTCATCATGTGGAATTAAGGCCACATTCAACATAACATGAGGTGCATAATCCACGACAAGTCAGACGTTCTCTGGTAATAGAGACTAGCTCACACACAGTTTGAAGGATGTAACTGCTTATCTTTTGTAGAAAAAGAAGAATCTCTCAGTAATAAATATGCCAGACAATCTAGAAAATTTCTGTAATAGAGAGTTGTTATGAAGGAGGATATTGAGTCTCTTCATAAAAATGATATATGAGAGTCAGTGCCACTATCAAAAAATAAGAGGATCATTGTATGCAAATGGGGTTTTAAGGTTAAGGATTTCCACAAAAAAATGATGTTAGGTATAACGTATGACTCGTGACAAAGATCTATGCGTCGAAAAAAAGAGCGCACTTCAATGAAATATTCTTTCTAATGATTCATCACGCATTCATTCACGTACTACTAGCTATGGTGGTAGTCTATGACATGGAATTGGAGCAACTCGACGTGAAGATTTCATTCCTGCACAATGACCTCAAGGAGATTTATATGCATCAGCTTGAATGATTCATGATCGAAGGCAATGAGGTCATGTTTGCAAGCTGAAAAAATCGTTTTATGGTTAAAAACATTCTTCTAGACAATAGGACACACGACTTCATCAGTTCATGACATCCATTGGGTTTAGGAGGAGCTTGCAGCACAAGTGCGTCTATTTTACAGTGCTTAACGATAGTTCTAGAATTTATCTTCTTTTTATGTTAATGACATATCGTAACCTCAAAGAATAAATAAGAAGTGAAGATTTTGAAAATTTAACTTAGCCGAGAATTTGAGATGAAAGATCTCAGGGCTGCAAAGAAGATTCAGGAGATTGACATTTGGCGCGATTTCATGGAGATAGACACTTCAGTCGGTCCTTGCCTTATCGACATTCAAAATTAAGTATACGATTGAAGTTGAGGCAGTCAAGGATACAATATGACTCAAAGGGTCACATGGAGATTTGAGTTTAAGTTAAGAGATCTCAAAGATTAATTGTGATAGTTCAAGTTTTATATGTCTTGATAAGAATAAGATATTCTATGAGCGGGTAAGACATAAATTTTCATAATTCATTTTTAAATGCAATTGAGGAGGAGAAGATAGTTCAACATTCTAAAATGGACGTAAAGGTAAATCTTGCAGATGCATTTATGAAAGTAATTTCATTCGAGAATTTAAACTGTGTTTCAACTTAATTCACATAAAAGATTGTGCAGATGGACCTGTATAAAAACCACTATTTGATGATTTTGTATAAAAAGGAGAACGTTGATTTTGTGATACAAAAGTCTTCGAATCTGAATAATAATGCAACTAATGATGTGTTGAAGCCGGGAAAATCCTTTCTACAAAATTCGGATCTAAGTGCAGCCCGAAGCTACTGGCCCAGTAGTTCGGCTCGCCCGGCCCTGAAGATGAAAACAAGAAAGAGAAAAAAGGAACTAAAGGACCCCAGACGCCGCAGTAGGGAGGTCCCACCACGTAACCAAAAGTTAGGAAAAAAATTCCTCTCCACAACCACAAATGGCTGAGCAAGGTATGAGGAAGGCACCACTTAGAGAGTAGCTGGTCTTGAGAGGAAAAGGGATGGGGTAAGATTGCAAGGTTTCGGCGCTTGGATGATCAAATACTTGATGCTCGCATGTGCTTCTGGCTGATTGCGCACCCGGGCGAGTACGGTACTCGCCCTTAATAGAAAAATATCTCCTTGACCAGTTGCTGACTGTTGACCTGCTCTTCAATGTTGACTTTAATTCCTGCCTACGTGGCACCACTGGGTCCCCCTTGACGAATAAGGGTTGTACATAATCCCTGATCTTTTCGAGCGACCTTGGAGCTCAAAAATAAACATCTAACACGATATTCGGCAAGGCTACTAGCGAGATAGTCTCTTGCCCGAGGCGCAGATAAAGCCCCCCCCCCCCCCCCACTTCTATAAATAGAGAGAGGAGCCATTCCCCGGGCGCTCCTTCTGAATAATCGCAAGATGTCGTTCACAACTGACGAAATCGCTCAGAAACTTTTGCTCTTGGGGTCTTGGGGGAGGTGCTCAGCCCACTGGCTCTGTATTCACCGAGTGGGTCCCTCGGAACTAGATCAAAGTTGCAGTTTGGGCAAGTCGGACGGGCGAAGGGAGTGGGACCCCTCCCCGACTTGCGTAGGCCAATGCGGTCAGGGGGAGCGGGGGGACGAATGGGTCACGTGGGCCCGCACTCGCCCCAAGATCAGGTTGAAGGAGCGACGAGTGCGTCCACCACGCTCGCACTCGCACAGTGCCCTCCAGTTGGTAGAGAGTGCTAGCCTCAACAAAGGCACTCGCAGGCCCGAGCGAGTGGAAATAGCGAGTGCAATTCGCTTAGCAATATTTTTACCAGAATGCCCCCGCTGGACTGCTAATAACTCATCCAAACAATGGAGTTTGGCTGTTGGCAAACCTGTTTGGGTTGTATATAACATTTCCAAAAGGCAGGATTGCGCTATTTGCAAGCCAAGTTAGAAAAACTATAAATAAACCATTTAGGGCGCCTCTGGAGGGGATCTTTTTTCTTGGTTTCTTCCTCCTCTGGTTTACTTTGGTTGGCATTCAGTGCCCTCCAAGGTACCCAGCTCAGCCTTGGTTTGGGAGGGGAAGTTGTCTTAGATCTTCCAGGTGTGTGACGCGATCTCTCTGCTGCAGCTCAGGGGCTGTTCCTTAGTTGAAAGTCTTTGGCCAAGAGTTCTAGCTCAAGATAAGTAAGTGTGGGCTACCCCCTTTGGGTCCAAACTCTTTTTGGAACCGAGTTTCGATTCCAACTTTTTTGTGCGGTGAGCATGGACCGTGGCTTATACAGGAAAATTCAGGGCAAAGACTCATGGCTGGAGGAGAAGGTGTCGGTTCGGGTGACTTGCCAACGCCCGCGGCACTAGCTACGGTTGGAATGTTGGAAGAATTCAAGAGGGAGGTTCTTCAGACCATACATCGCGCATTCGCCGCGAGAGACGAGTGGGCGACACATTCTGTCCCAGTGATCGCGGCGCCATCTCTAGGAGAGAACGCCCCGGGTCAGCGACCCGGGAAGGAGGTGCCGGCCGAGAGCAGCGAAAGGGATCTCGTCGGACGAGTGCTGACAGGATCATTGAGCCAGTGGTGCGAGATGGGTCGACTCGCTCAGTTCCAGAGGAGTTCAGGGAGCCAGAGATGTCTTACTACACGGATAGATATGATCCGGTACAGCATGTCCAGTGGTTTGAGGATGTCGTTTCAATCCGCCAGATTTCGGACGCTTTCAAATGCAGACTTTTTGTCATCGCCCTAAAGGAGAAGGCTAGGGACTGGTTCCACCAGCTTCCCACATGCTCGATCTATTGCTTTGAGGACCTGTGTTGTGGGTTCCTCTTGAGGTTCTCGACATTGAAAAAGAGGAAGAAGGGAGCGGAATTCATGTTCGCAATCAAGCAGGGCCCGGAGGAGACGTTGGGAAGTTACGCAGACAGGTTCCAGGAGGAGATCCTTTTAGTCCAAGAGGTACCAGGGTACACCGTGATGCTTGCCTTTATGCTGGGGCTGCGACGAGGATTCTTTAGTATGGAGCTGAAGAGGGAGCATCCTCTATCATTCGAAGAACTGATGGAGAGGGCGACAAAGGAGATAGAGGGAGAATCGGCGAATCCAGCATTCGCCAAGAAGTTGGCTAAGTTGGCGGAGGATGAGGTGAAGGAGCATGGAACAATCAGGCAGCAAGAAGCCAGAAGCAGAGGAGCCCAGGGTCAGGGGTTCCAGGGGCAACAGCAAGGCTGGGGGTATCAGGAGCCAAACAATCGGCGGCCTAAAGACCCTAAGGGGGACCCGTTCAGGGTCAAGGAAGAGGATTCCATGGCGGGGAGAACTACTGCGGTGGTCAGGAGAGGTTCAACCCTCTAGAGTGGAGACAGGGCCAGAGAGCGCCCCTCCCTCCGCAGCAGCAGCGATGGCGATTGCCTGAGAAAGGGCAAGAAGATGAGAGAATGGAAGGGGAGGAAGAGAAGGAGGCAGGACGTTGTTGCCCTATTGTGACTTCCACCAGGAGGAAGGCCACACAACGGACACTTGCTCGGAATTTCTGGAAATAAGAAGAGAGAGGGGTCCGACGCCGCAGCAGCAACCGGTGCGGATCGAGGAATTCTTGCCTGGAGAAGGGGAAGAGGACAGATGTGAGGATCGAACTGACGTGAGCGCTAGAGGAGGGATCAGGGTGATCCACGACGGGGTAGGGATCGAGCCCACCCGCAAGGGTAGCTTCCAAACAATGTTCAGAAGAAGCGTCGCTTTGACCTCCCAGAACCCGCCCCCGGAGGATAAAATAACTTTTTTGTCAAATGATATGCCAGACTATGAAGACCTGTTCTGCGACGCCCTGGTGATCCAAACGGCGATCGAGAATTTCACGGTCTCTAGGATTCTAGTCGACAATGGAAGCACCGTGAATGTGATCTTCAAGAAGGCCTTTGATGCGATGAATGTGTAGGCAAGGAGGGTGTTGGCCTCAGACGGGCCATTGTTCAGATTTTCGGGAGAGAGGAAGAAAGTTGAGGGAGGAGTTGGGCTTCATGTGAGGCTGGGGGGAGTGTTGAGAAACTGTCGGTTTGTCATCGTTGACGCTCCGAGCAGCTACAACGTCATTTTTGGGCGCCCCCTCACCAGTGCTTTTTGTTGTGTTACATCAACGTTCCATCAGTGTCTCAAATTCAACAACGGAGGAGTTCAGGTACGGATCAGAGGAGATCCCAAGGTGGCGAAGCAGTGCTACGTGACTGTCGTCAACACCATTTCTTGGATGGCGGAAGCTGAGGAGATGGGAAGGGAGATGGAAGAGTGAGCAGGGCCAGAGGGCAATGCTAAAGAGGTTGGAGAAGAGGTGATGAGGGAGTCAGCAATGCTTGCAAAGGAGAGAGAGAGAGGAAGAAAAGAAGGTTTGTGCCCATGAGGGAGGGGCAGACGGGCTGCTGGAAAGTCAGGACGGGGCGATGGAAGTGGAAGAGGCAGAGGAGGATGAGACACCCGTCTAGGGGGAGAGGGCAGGGGGAGAGGAGGATGAGACACTTCAACCAAACGAATAACCTTCACGGCGTCAGAGATATTGCGAGTATGATGGGTGCGCAAGAGGTAGCGAATGTGGGCTTGAAGACCCTGAAGAAAGAAGCCCAGGTGATGATCTGTTAGAAGGCCTAGGGCGTTGTTGATGGGCTCGATGAACTCGCCAATGTACCGATCCACTAAAGAAGTATGTCGGAGTGCACATACTCACATAGGCTCTCCACCGCATTGCCTAAGTACCGACAATCATAGCGCTTCGCCAACATATGGGCCAGGTCGGCTCATGAAAGGAGTGGAGTGGACTGGCGAAACCAACGAACTCAGTGGAGGGCGAAGCTCTCCATGGTAAGGATCATCAGGGAGACTTTCTGCCCATCCGGGTTGCCGTGAATATCAAAAATGGTCGACCTTGGCAATCCATCAAAGGGGATCGGTGTCGTTGAAATTAGTGACTTCGAGGGCGCGGGGCGCAAGGGTCTATACCAGCGCGGCGAGTGGGGGAAGGGTCGACAGGAGGCTTGTTTATCGATGAAAGAGGAGGGGTCCTACCCCAGTGACAACGTAAAGGAAAGGCTATCCAGTCGGGCATCACGACCCTCCAAGCATTAGAGAATTGCTTGGATCAACGCAAGAGTGTTGGCTTGGTCATTGAGGCGAGCGTCGATCATGGCGCGAGTGGTAGGGCGCTTCAATGGGGCTACCAGGAGCCAACAGAGAAGCACCAACGATCTGTAGAAGAAGAACGACGCCTTAGTTATTAAAGGCTCAAGGCGCACCAAAGCGCAAAGGGGTCTTGAAGCTTAGGTGCAAGGCGCAGCCGCGCGCCTGACGAAAGCAAGGCGCAGTCACATCCATTTTAAATAATCAACATCAAACATCATTTCAGCTTCTCGATCAAATTCTTCATCTAAACTACTAATTAATCATTCATTACTATCGTTTATATCTCTTAAAAAATAGAATTAATGTGGTTACTTGCATTATATATAAGTCTCAACGCACAATTATCTTTCACAAATACTAAATCAATAAAAAATTATTGAGTTTTTACATTATTTTTTTCTTAATTTTTGAAAAAAATACAACAAAAATCTCACTCAGACACACTTTTATATTCTAAAGAAGCAAATAAGGTGCACAGAAGCGCAAACCTTTGAGTCTGGTGAGCCTGGAGCTTTAGGCGTGACTTTAATAACATAGCCCGACGCATGAGACACAGTGGGAGGGTGCGTGACGATCAACGGAAGATGCAAAGGCGCGGGTGGATGCTGTCGCGAGAGTAACAGGAGCAGGAGAGAGTAGTCTCAGGAAGCTGAATGCGCACATGAGTCGAGACTGGCGGAGTATGTGAGGAGCATGATTGGAGAAAACGTAATCTGGTGACACAGGATGAGCGGCGAGGAGGCTAGGTCGAACCAATGTCACCGGAAGAAAGTTTTGAATGGAGAGATGAAGGAAACAAACTTCAAGAAGAGAAACCCACTTGGCCAGTCTTAGGCTCCACTTAATTTCTTAATCCAAGATACCAAATACTCAAAACAAGAGAGAGACGGTTATATAACCCCTCTTGGAAAAAAACATAAATACGATAATAAAGCAGACACGAAAAGAAATCAAATACAACTTGTGGTCATGCCATATCAAGCAGGTGCCGTCCACTATGCCGGCCTACTCCTTCGAGAATAAAATTGTCATGTTGTCGATGCCCCTTCCTCTTGGCCGTCCTCCTCCGTGTCCGCAACAAGTGTACTGAGCACATTACTGTCCAATGAGAGGAAAGCTTCTCGTGGTTGTCAATACAATGAAAAATGTCGGAGGAGAAGCGACTTGACTTGTGAATACTCGGCCCAATAAATAAGTGGAAGAGGCTGGTACTGGAAAGGTGAGGATCCAAAAGACACTCTTCTAACCACCTTGAAGACCCTGAGAACTAACTTGGTTCATTGCAATCCCTAAGCACAATGGTTAGAGCACAGTAAAAAAGGCTCTTATAGAGAACCACCTTGAAGGCCAGAGGGCAGTGAAATAACTTGGTTCATAACAATCCCTAAGCACAGTGGTTAAAGTGCAGGAGTACAGTAATAGGGAAGATGTAGTAACCAATTATTTGGAAGATCAACAGGAAGGGAAACCAGGAATTTTACACAGCGAGAAAGTGAAGATTGTGGTGTAAGGATGGTTTGCCTTGTAGAAAGGGGCAGCAAGGAAGCAACGTGCTAACATGGGACTAGATCAATTGCATATAAGTTTTCCAAGGAGTGACATGTGAGAGCCAATGTGAGTGACACACATGCTAATCAATCAAAGGAAGAAACACACTAACTAGACTAAGGCTCATTGCGCCAAGGCTTTGATGAGGACATCACATGAGAAGGTGGGGGGAAATTTCATAAATTGTGAGTTCACCGTATGTCCATAACACATTCTAAACAGCTCGTGTGAAGATTTTTCAGAAAGATGGAGAGGATTCTTAGTAGAAAATAAAAGGAATAAACTTTTATTATTCATGTTAGATGTAGTGTACATACTATGTAGTAGAGTTGTTCTTATGCTCATCATGGGTGTTGTGAACACTCTCTCAGGTACTTGTATATATATTACTTTATCTCTTGTGAATAGATATTGGATTCTTCTTTTCCTATCATGGTATCAGAGCCAGCGAAACCCTGAACACATTGTTCCCGTCCTGCCTCCTTTCACACGATCTGAAGTCAATCGATCGACTTAATCCCGTTGGTGCAGCTTCCCGATTGCTCGATCCCCTCCATCGCTCTCTGCGGTGTTGTCTCCCCTCCGTCGGTGTTGTCTCCCATCCGTCGCTCCCGGATCGGTCAATCCTGTCGGTGCAGCATCCCTTTTGATTGATCCCGTTGGTGCCTCTTTGCTGATCGATCAAGAAGGCGCCCCGATCGATCAAGCAGACGTTTTCGTTGTCTGACCAAGCTGGCCTAATTGATCCAGTCGGTATAAATTTTCTTCTGGCGCTTCCACTGTTTGATCAAGCAGGCGCCCCGCTGCTTCCAAGGTCTGGCCTTGACGACCTCCTCCGCTGCCTACTGTATCTGACAGATCTCTCTTCCTGCTTGATCCTGCAAACTCGATGGCCTCCTCTTTCTCCTCTGCTTTTCTCCAGAAGGCGGATGTCATTCTCGATGGATGAAACTACAAGGCATGGTCTATCACCGTTGACGTGATCCTCCGTGGCCTAGATCTGTGGCAACATTGGAGGCTCTGAGCCTGCTCCGCCTCCATCAGAAGCCCCTTCTGTGGACGATTCTTCCACGGTTAGCACCACCGCTTCCGTCCAGTGTTCCGACATGGCAAAGTGGAGCTCTGTCGACTCCCGTGTGATAGCCGTCATTTGCCAGTCCTATGAGCTCCACATTCGCATGACCGTTTACCAGCTACCTACGGCCAAGGCGATGTGGGATCACCTGCGTTGTCTCTACCTGCCCTTCAGCAGGCTTTGCGCTACTCACCATTCCAGACTCTTGGCACTTGCTATCAGCGTGATCGTTCTGTCCAGACATTCTTTGCTGAGCTCCTTAACCTCTGGCGTCAGTGTGGTGAGATGACTCCTTCCCTTTGCATTAGTAGAATGGCACTGATGAGATCTGGAGAAGAGACACCAAGGTCCTCAAGAAGCCAACGAAGCCAAATAATGTCCTCAGCAGTGGTAGTCATGGCTCGAAGCTCGGCCTCAGTTCCCGATCGAGAAACACCAGTCTGTTGCTTGGACTTCCATGCAATAAGAGAAGAATCCAAAAACAGACAGAAACCGGTGACAAAGCGACGGTCAACAGGATCGCTAGCCCAAGTAGCATTGAGTAAGCGCAGAGCTACAGAGAATTGCTGTTGGAGGAGAAAAAATCACGAGAAGTCGTTGCTCAGACATAGCGCAGAAGCCGCAGTATGTGGTCATAGTGCACTGAGATAGGGGCACTAACAAACTGGCCCAACACATGAACTGTATGGGCAATGTCGGGCCAAGTAATGGTGAGGTAGACAAGGCTCCCAGTGCGGTGGCGGTAGCGAGTGGGGTCTGAGAGTGGAACACCATCATCCGGACGTAGCTGAGGGCGAAGCTCCATAGGGGTGTCCACTGTGCGAGAGTCCGAAAGAGCAGCCCGAGCTAGGAGATCTAATGTGTATCTCTATTGAGAGAGCTGAAAAACCGTTGTCTATAGAGCTGACCTCAAGACCCAAAAAATTGCTCAGCTGTCCAAGGTCGATCATCTGAAATTGCTGATGAAGGTGATGTTTAACGAAGGACACATGAGAAAGATCATCGCCAGTAATGATCATATCATCCACATAAAGTAATAAAAAAGTCCGACCACGAGAGGAAGAATGCACAAACAGAGCTGGATCATGTGGACTTGGCTAGAAATCGACGGTTGTAATGGCTGAGCTGAAACGAACAAACCATGCGCAGGGCGCCTGCTTGAGCCCATAAAGGGCTCGCCTCAAGCGACAAACAAGGTCTGGAGGAGAGGATAGACCAGAAGAAGAAAGCATGTATACTTCTTGCTGAAGATCGTCGTGAAGAAAAACATTCTTCACGTCAAGATGAGACAGAGAACAGTGGCGAACAACGGCAATAACAATAAGAGTCTGGACTGTAGTCATGTTAGCAACTGGAGCAAAAGTCTCGTCATAGTCTCTCCCCTACTCCTGTTGAAAACCACGAGCAACTAGGCGAGTCTTGTACCTCTCCACAGAACCATCAGAGCAAGTTTTGACCTTAAAGACCCACTTGCAAGTAATAAGAACAGTACCAGGAGGAAGAGAAACAAGCTCCCAAGTACGAGTATGCTCAAGTGCCTCTAACTCAACAGACATGACAACCTGCCACTCAGGTATTTGGGCAGCTTCACGGTAGGTAGTTGGTTCTGGAGTGCTACAAGCAGTAACAGTAGGGGCAAGAAGGTCCGGCGGAAGTGGAGCAAGGCTAAGATGGTTGGGAGGACGTCGCTCATGAGGTGGGTTGCGACGCACATGAGGATCGTCTACAAGACACTCGCTGGAGGAGGCAGGTACCGAGTCTGGGGGCACTGGAGGCGAGGGGACGAGAGCAAGAGGAGGCCGACGAGTGTAATGATATGGAAGGGGGACGATGAGCACGTCCAGGGGAGAGGTGGAAGGGGAATGTGAGAAGATGAGCTGGAGAGAGAGGGGATAGTGTAGACGGTGGCAAGAAGAAAGGAGGTGGACAAACCGGTGAAGAGGAGGAGACATGAAGCGGTGGTGTGGGAAGAGTGAGGAACTGCATATCAGTGGGAGTCACCGATGAGTGCGAGGTCGTGGGGACGGAGGACACAAAGAAAGTGATAAGAAGAAGAGGGGGGAAGAGAAAGCTAAGAAGAGACTTAGGAGAAATTAGGGTTAGAGAGGAGGAGAAAGAAAAGTACCTGGATATTGATATGCATGCCTCCAAGAGAGAGGGCCCCGAGTATAAATATACTCGGGCCCAAGAGGGGGCTGATCGCCCCCCCAATGGGGCTGAACCGGATCGGTTCAGCCCCCCGCCACCGTCTTTTAGATGGAGGGGGCTGAACCGGATGGTTCAGCCCCGTTGTCGCTTGCCGTCTTCTTCCTCCTACGCGTGTAAGTACGCCCAAAGAACTGTGCCATGTTCGGGGGCGTAACATTCCCCTCCCCATCAAAACTAACTTGTCCCCAAGGTGGTAATCCGGGTAGAGCTCCCGGAATTCCAACAGATCAACCGAAGAATTGTGTGCTTCGGACAGGTGCTTCCATTTGACAAGGAGTTCAGGGCGGTACTCGGTGCCCCGCCGTTTCCACTTGAGCATCAAGATATCCTCGGGAAGTGACCGCAATTCGCCCGCGACCGTGGCCTCGGGAAGAAGTGTGCTCGCAGTCACATTGTCGCCGATCTTCTGCTTCAATACGGACACATGGAAGGTCGGGTGAATGCGTGACCCCGGAGGAAGGGCCAAAGTATAGGCCATCGGCCCCACCCGGCGGAGAATTCGAAAGGGCCCGTAGTAGCGAGGGGCCAGTTTCTGGTTCGACCGGCCGGCCACTGACATCTGCCGGTAGGGGCGTAGCTTGAGGAAGACGTCATCGCCCACAACAAACTCCTGATCCTTGCGACGCTTATCGGCCTGGGCCTTCATGCGATCCTGTGCGGTACGGAGATTTGCCCGGAGAAGGACGAGAGTGCGGTCTCTATCGCGGAGAGCCCGGTCCACGGCTGGTAAGGTCGTGCAGTCGGGTTCGTAGCTGCTTAAAGAAGGCGGAGGGCGACCGTAGACAGCCTCAAATGGGGTCATTTTGCTGGCGGAGTGATGGGATGTGTTGTAACAGTATTCTGCCCAATGGAGCCAGCTGGCCCAGATCCGCGGCTCGTCCAACACAAAACAACGGAGGTATGTTTCCAGTCCCCGATTGAGAACCTCTGTCTGGCCGTCCGTCTGGGGGTGATTCGTCGTGCTGAAGCGGAGGCAAGTGCCCTGTAAACGAAATAGCTCGCGCCAAAAGTTGCCCACAAAGAGCAGGTCTCGGTCGGAGATGATGGCACTCGAGACGCCGTGAAGGCGGACAATCTCCCGGGCGAACAGATCAGCGACGGACTCGCCAGTGTACGGATGGTTGAGAGCCAAGAAGTGGTCATATTTGGAAAGCTTGTCAACCACCACCAGGATGACTGTCTTGCCATGGGACTTGGGCAGCCCGTCGATGAAATCCATAGACACGGTCTCCTAAAAAATATATTGCGGAATCTCCAAAGGTGTGAGGAGGCCGGCGGGTGAGGTCGTTTCGTGCTTCTGACGTTGGCATATCTCACGCTGCTGCACAAACCGCTGGATGTCACGTCGTAAGCCTGGCCAAAAAACATTCGCCCGTGCACGCTGGAGAGTCCGGAGTATGCCGGCGGGGCCGCCGGTCGGGGAGGAGTGAAACTCATGCATCATAACTGTCTTCCAAGCGGAGTGCGACGGAATGATCACCTGGTTCTGATAGTAGAGTCGGTCGTTTAACAGCTGGTAGCCTGGTGTAATCGGCTGGCCTTGACGGAGGGCCTCCACTATGGCTCGGAGTGTAGGATCCCGCAAGACCTCCTCCTGAATATCATCCAGAGAGTCGAGCAGAGGCCCGAAAATGTGGCCGCAGGTGCCTTCCGGTAGACGGGATAGAGCGTCGGCCACCACATTCTCCCTCCCTTGTCTGTAGAGAATCTCATAATCGTAGCCCAAAAGTTTTGTTACTCATTTTTGTTGTAGCGGAGAAGAGACCCGTTGATCCAGAAAGTGCTTCAAGCTCTGATGATCAGTGCGGATCTTGAAATGTCGTCCCAACAAGTAATGCTGCCATATAGCGACTGCATGAATAATTGTCAGTATCTCCTTCTCATATGTAGAGAGCCACAACGTGCGGGGTGCTAATGCTTTGCTGTAGAAGGCGAGTGGTCAGCCCTCTTGCATCAGCACTGCACCAATCCTAACGTCGGACGCATCAGTTTCCAAAACGAGCTCCTTAGTGAAATCCGGGAGGGAGAGGACCGGGGTAGTCGTCATGACCCCCTTAAAAACCTGGAATGCCGCTTCCGCCTCAGCCGACCACTGGAAGGCGTCTTTTTGCAACAGTTGCGCCAGTGGCCGAGCGATCTTACCATAATCCTTGACAAAGCGTTGGTAGTACCCCGTGAGGGCCAGGAACCCCCGTAATGCTCGGACCGTCTGAGGATGAGGCCAGGATAACATGTTGTCGATCTTGTTGGGGTCCGCCTTGACCCCGCCAACGGAGACCACATGGTCCAAGTACTCCACCTCGTCTTACCCGAACGAACATTTGGACTGCTTAGCATATAGCTGGTGTTGGCGGAGGAGGGAGAAAACGTGCTCCACATGGGCCAGATGCTCCTCCCAACTGGTGTTGTAGATGAGGATATCATCAAAGAAGATCAACACTGACTTGCGGAGAAGAGGCTGAAAGATCTCGTTCATGACTGCTTGGAATGTATACGGGGCGTTGGTGAGCCCGAAGGGCATCACCAAGAACTCGTAGTGACCATCGTGTGTCTGGAAGGCCGTCTTGTGAATATCCTCCTCGCGGATCCGAATCTGGTGGTAGCCCGACTGGAGGTCGAGCTTGGTGAAGAGGCGAGCGTCGTGTAGCTCATCTAATAATTCTTCGATCAACGGAATAGGGAATGTCTTTGATAGTGGATGTGTTCAGAAAACGCCATGTGTACCCTTGTAACCGCAGCTCAACCCCTCTCATGATGCCTTCATACTGTAGCTTGTTGTCATCGGCCACCACGACGTGGAAAGAGGTCCCCTTATCAATTGTGTGTCCCACCTTTTCTGCCACCTGGGGATGCATGAAGTTGTGGGTGCTCTCGCTATCAACCAATACCATCACCTTCTCCTGGCGAACCTTACCCGCAATCCGCATCGTGAGGGGAGGATTGCATCCCTCCATGGCATGTAGGGACACCCCTAGCTCGGTCAAGTCCAAATCCTCCTCCAACTCAGTCTCGGAGACTATCTCGGTAGGCACATCCTCATGGAGCATGAATACCTGTATCTTCTGGCATTTGTGCCCGGGCACAACCTTGTCATCACAGTTGAAACATAGGCCCTTCACTTTCTGTGCTTGCAGTTCGGCCCACGATAGACGAGTCACGGTCGGCTTGCCGGCCGCCTGTGGCTCCCTGCGAGCGGCCGTCGATGCAGTACTCGTCCTTCCCGTGGTGCGGAAACGTTGCTGGTTGAATCGCTCTTCCTGAATACGGGCTAGACTGATGGCATAGTTCAGACTGTGGGGCATGTAGGCTCGGACCTCATTCCGTAGATGCTCCTTCAGCCCAGAGACAAAACAGCTGAGCAACGTTTTCTCTTCCCAGAGCACCTGATTGGCTAGTTTCTCGAACTCGGTCCGGTACTCTGTCATTGTTCCTGTCTGATGTAGCTTGTGCAAAAGAGCTTCAAAGTTCTCATACTCCGGTGGGTCGAATCGTGCGGTGAATCCGTCCACAAAATCAGCCCAGGGCACATAGTCTCGGCCCCTCAGAAACCACTGCGTCCACTGAAAGGCGCCTTCCTCCAAGTGGAAAGACGCCAGCTGCACCCATTGGGCCTCCGGAACTTCTTGGTAACTGAAAAAAAGTTCGGTCTTCTGCACCCACTCCAAGGCGCCCCCGCCTTTGAACTTTGGAAAATTCATGCACGTGAGCTTCGGAGGCATTTAAGCCCGTGGAGCGACTTGCCCTTGCCCGTTCCATGTCGTTCGCCTTTGTTCTTAGGGGCAACGTAAGCACCCGGGAAGCCATGGTGTGGTGGCCCCGGATACCCCTGACGAGGTTGGCCGCCCCAAGGAGCTCCGATTCACATTCCCCCGGGATGTCCGACGCCATTAGGCGGGGGTAAAATTCCCCTCGCCGCTCCAGCTCCCGTACCCGGTGGTTGTTCTGCCCCGCCTTGCTCTCCGTTGAACCGCCGCCACGGCGGTGGTGCCCCGTAAGGGGCGGATCCCCCGGCTAGAGAAGCCCTGCACCCTCCCCAGGCTGCCGCCACTCCGCTGCCGCCCGATCC
Source organism: Platanthera guangdongensis (assembly GCA_039583875.1). NCBI lineage: Eukaryota > Viridiplantae > Streptophyta > Magnoliopsida > Asparagales > Orchidaceae > Platanthera > Platanthera guangdongensis. The sequence goes on along the minus strand of CM077147.1, from coordinate 8,453,674 downwards.
AGCAGATCAGGCGCCCGCGCAGCCCGCGCCAGAACCCGTGCGGAACGGATCGGCCAATCCAGCCGTTTCCGCGACCGATGGGGTCGGTTGTCGTGCCCCGCCGGTTTCTTCATGCGCCGGTGACTTTCCTTTGAGTAGGGTTTTGAGTTCTTCCATACGGGCATCGATCCGCTCTTCTAACCGTTGCGTGGACGCCCTCATCTCTTCTTCGATGGCGGCAACCGAATCCGTCAATCCGACGTAGTTTTTCTCTAGGGTTTCCAAACGATTGATTTCTTCTTGCAAGCGTGTGTTCACCATGATGAGAGGACGAATCCTCTGATACCAAATGATATGAAGAGGGGGGAAGAGAAAGCTAAGAAGAGACTTAGGAGAAATTAGGGTTAGAGAGGAGGAGAAAGAAAAGTACCTGGATATTGATATGCATGCCTCCAAGAGAGAGGGCCCCGGGTATAAATATACCCGGGCGCAAGTGGGGGCCGGCCGGCCCCCCAATGGGGCTGAACCGGATCGGTTCAGCCCCCCCGCCGCCGCCTTTTAGATGGAGGGGGCTAAACCGGATGGTGAAGCCCCGTTGTCGCTTGCCGTCTTCTTCCGCCTATGCGCGTAAGTGCGCCCAAAGAACTGTGTCATGTTCGGGGGCGTAACAGAAAGGGTGAGACTCATCAAAGGTGACATCACGTGAGATACGAAGTCGACGTGCAACAGGATCATAACATTGATAGCTCTTGTGCTCAGTACTGTATCCGAGAAAGACACAAGATACAGATTGAGCAGAGAGTTTGGTACGCTCACGTGAAGGAAGAAGAACATAACACTGACAGCCAAAAACACGCAGATGAATATAACGTGGGGGTCGGGAGTACAGACACTCATCAGGACACCAACCTGAAGAAAAGTGGAGGGTTGCAGGTTAATGAGATAGATAGCAGTGGTGACAACCTCAGCCCAAAAATGAGGAGGAACGTGAGAGGAGATGAGGAGAGTGCGGGTTGTCTCAATGATGTGGCAATACTTCCTTTCTGTAGTGTCATTCTGAGCGTGAGCACCGGGACAATCAAGCTGAGGGAGAGTACTATAGGTAGCTAGCAGGTCGCGAAAAGTACGAGAGAGATACTCCTCCTCAGAGTTGGAACGGAAAATACGTATGGAATCAAAGAACTGGGAGCACACCATAATGGAAAAAGCAACATAAATCTGAAAAAAAAACTCAGAACGAGAGTTCATAAAATAAATCCAACAATAGCGAGAATAATCAGCAACAAATATAACATAGTACTGATGTCCGCCCTTTGATACAAATGGTGTGGGACCTCATACATCTGAATGAACTAAATCAAAGGGACGACGAGACCTAGACTCATTAGACTGATAAGGGAGTTATATATGTTTTCCAAGCTTACAACTCGAACAAGAGTGAGACCTATCAACAGAAACACGACCAAGAAGCCAAATACTGATGATGGACGAAGGATGCAAACCACTGAGATGACCAAGACGGTGATGTCACTGAGAGAAGCCCACTGAGGAAAGACACGGAGAGGAGGCTGCTGGTAACGATGAAATGGATGAAAGATGAAGATGATCAAGGATGTAGACCCCGCTACGACGACGGTCAACTTCAAGGAGTGTTACTGTCAGACGATCCCGCACACGACAAGCAAACTCATCAAAAATAACAAGGCAACTGTGAGAGGTGAGTTGACTGGCGAATATAAGGTTCATGGATAATTTAGGTATGTATGTCACATCAGGAATATGGAAATGGGTGGTGTGCTTAGTTGTTAAAGGCGCTAGGTGCACCAAGGTGCAATTGGGTCTTGGAACCTAGGCTCAAGACGCAGGCGCGTGCCCGAAGAAGGTAAGGCGCAACCACATTCATTTTAAATAATCAACATCAAACATCAATTCATCTTCTTAAACAGACTCTTCATATATATACACACAAGAGGAAGACCCAAAAATTGAATCTGAGATGTAAGACTAATCCCAAAAGGAGTCATGTAAAAGAGTACTGCACACAAATTCCAACATCCAGAAGCTTTTGAGAAATATAACTAAAAGAGTGTTCTAAAAGAATGTGAATTTTCAAGTTTTGCAAAAAGATTTAGGGATGGCTTTCTATCCGCTTAGCGGCAAACAGCCTGTGTTTCTGAACTCTAAAGTGAAAAGGGCGTAAGACCACTTCTGGTAGTGCGATATCACGGGCTTTCTCTCCATGATACCTGATGCAGGGACAGGAGTCCACTTGCCCTGCCACCTTGGCATCAGCACCAAGGGGCCCACCTGGAGTCAGCACCAGGCGGCTTTCATCAGGCCCGCGGGCCATACACCCCAACCAGCTCTCCGCCACGGAGTCAACACCGTGCGGCAGGTTGTTGAGACTGGGGCTCGATCCCCAGACCTCCTAGATAAGAGGCTTTCAGCGGCACTCTCATCACCAACTGATCCGCGGATCAGTTGGTGATGAGGACTCGCAAGAGAGTCTCTTATCAAGGAGGTCGGGGGATCTAGCCCCGGCCTCAACAACCTATCGGTGCCTGTTGTGGGCCCGGGGATGGGTTGGGGTGTATGGCCCGCGGGCCTGATAAAGCTGTCTGGTGCTGACTCCAGGTGGGCCCCTTGGTGCTGATGCCAAGGTGGCGGGGCAGGTGGACTCCTGTCCCCGCATCAATACCTCCTTAGTCTCTTCTGTGACCGCAGAATGTCCTAAGAAGGTTTTATGTGTGGATTATTTTAGAGTCTTTTAATTCTTTGGAGGGAAAAGATTTGGAGGCCTATAAAGAACAAGCCCTCCACCATCCTTCATGTTAGGGAACATGGCATTCCAAATTCCATTGTTTCAAAAATGCATACTATATTTCCTTGATCTTCGCATAAAATTTGAATTCTTCTTCAAATTCTTCGAGAATTTTAACCGTTACCATTGCAAGCAATCATGGTTTTCAAAATTGCATTGTTCCGTGATGCATGCATCTACATCCATGAAGGGAAATCCATAATGCATATTTTGACATACATTTCAGATAAAAATATCAAAATATTCATCGGAAAAATGCAATAAGAAATCATAGTATGTTTGTTTAACAAGCAAGGGGGTAAAATAACCAGTTCCAATAATCTTCATGGCAAATTAATCTGCACAAGTCATTAATAGCACTGTTGATGATCAAAGAAACACACACACACACACACACATGGAGATACCTGATAAATGTATCCCCAGAGGATAGCAGATGTAACTAGCAAAATGAAACGGATGTCTTCTGCTTCTGTGAATGCCCAAATGATCCCCATAAAGCCGAACACAAGCGCCAGGATAGCTGCAGAATGTGCCTCTGTTCTACTTTCTCAACAATTATAACGTTCTTCATTAGTATAAGTCAAGGATTATTCAAACACAGTAATGCAATTTTTGAACAAAAACAGTACAAAAATCATGCCTGCCAATCATGTTAACAACTGATTCTTTTTTGTTTTGATCCACCCCGGTGTCATAATCATAAACATCATTACTGCCAACAAGCCTGGGATTAGACACCGTGTCAAGCACTGCTAGAATCACAATTTTCATTACCTCAAATTGAGCCAAGTGATAATGAGAACTGATGCAAGCAAGAGGAGAAGATAGCATCTGGCAGAGAAGAGACCAGTCTGGTGATATGCCGCAGCAGAGCTTACCTGCGCAAAAGCTCAACACAATGGAGAAACAATTCGTGTATATATGAACATAAATTAGCTCACGTTAGGCTTTCAAATGAAAGGGGGAAGGCTTCAAAGAGGAGCCAGTTTGTCGAGTAGAAGAAACCGGCTAATTACTCACGGTGAGAGGAACTAGTGTGACAGAGTAGATAGGCAACTTGATTGCTCTCCATATGAGGGTCGGCCTCGATACCTCATTCTGTTCACCTTTCTTTTTTGCGGGGATAGGGTTTCCAGCAGGTGAATGGGATGAGCACTGCAGTGTAGGAAGGTGACGATGGGCGATCGCCGTCCATCTCTTACATCTGATGACTGGAAGTGAGACTGTAGCAAAATATATAGCGATACATATATATAGATATGAATAGTCATCTGTGTAGCCATATGAGTCCCAACGGTCATTATATGAGTTATGCATGTTAATTGTCTTCTGCTCTCCTTAAACATTCTGTCTCTCTCCCCCTAAGCTTCTCCTCCCTCTCCTCTGGTCTGCCTTTACCGGCAGCCTTCCCCTCCCGCCGTTACATTGGTGCTCTCGTTGAGATAACCTCTCCATGGAGAGGTCATCTTCTCCGACCGCCCCGATCACTGCCGATCAAACGATGCCGGTCACATGGTCGGATCTTGATCGCCGTCACGCCATTTACATGGCCCAGAATTCATCAATTACTGATTCTATCAAGCACACTCAAGACACCTTTTCACAAGAAATTCAAAATCTCCAGTTGACTCTTTCCGCCCACGCACAACAACAAGTTTCGTTTCACAAGACTCAAGAACTACAAGATTCACAAAAGATGTTGTATCAGGAATTCAAGGATTTACGCGGAGATCTGAAACAATTTATGTCGATAATGGCACCAGCAAAACACCAAGATCCATCAGGAACATCATTGGCTCAGAATTCTGATTATTTGGATACATCTACATCAGTGCCCGACGTCCTCAGGACAGCCTCTTCCAGGCGCAGGACTGCCCCGGTACCGGGCTCCTATAATTACTTTATCAGATTCCTCACAGCCAGGGATCTTAGGAGTTTTGTCAGCTACAATGCCACCTAGTTCCATCCCAATACTCAATAACTTGTTATCCAACCAGCACATGCCATCGCTATCCAACCAGCACATGTCATCGCTATCCAACCAGCACATGCCACCCAGTTCCACCCCAATACTCAATAACTCGTTTTCCAACCAGCACATGCCATCGCTATCAACACCATCGACAAATCTGGCCGCAGAGCCGGAAATCTCAGGATTCAAGAACGATCATTACAATCATTTACCCGCAAAGATCGATTGTCCCACATTCTCAACCGGCGACCCGACAAACTGGATATTCAAAGTCGAAATGTTCTTCAGGTACCATAAGGTTAACCCCTTGGATTTTGTTTTTATCGCTTCAATGCACTTGGACAGGCCAGCATCCCAATGGTTTCAAGGCCTGTTGCGAAATGGTTTGTGCCCGGACTGACATACTTTCAAGAATGTCATTCTGGACAGATTTGGCCCGTCCGATTATGAAGATTATTTAGGTAAGATTATGAAACTCACACAGGTTACTACTGTTTCCGCTTTTCAAGATGCATTTGAGATGTTAGCCAGTCAGATTAACGAATTTTCTCTAGATGTTTTAAAACGAAATTTTATTTCAGGATTAAAACCTCACATTAAAAGAGAAGTTATTGCGCACCATGCTGATTCGTTATACGAAACTTTCAAATTAGCAAAACTTTTTGAGGATCAATATTTAGAAGATCCAAGGACATATAAACAAGGACCAACACGAAACACACAATACACTCATTTTAACACTACCCATCATAATAGAATTCCTATAAAACTTTTATCACCCACTGAATTACAAGCACGACGAGAGCGCGGTCAATGTTTTACTTGTGACGAACGATATTCATCGGGACATAAATGTAAAAATAGATCTGCCCTGTTCGTTTTAGAAGCCGAACAAGAGGAGAGTTTTGAACCTCACACTATCGACCTATAAACAATAACTATTCCAAAAAATACACGAGAACAAGCAGAAAGCCCAGAAATAAGTGTTAACGCGATTATGGGAACATTTCCATCTAAGTCATTAAGAGTTCAGGGAAAAATAGGACAGACAACTGTACACATCTTTTTGGACAATGGGAGTACTCACAATTTTACTACAAAACGGGCAGCTATTTTTCTTAAGTTGCCTATTGTGACAATTCCCCCTTTTCGGATACATGTGGAGAATGTAACCAATATGTTTTGTAAGGAACTTTGCCCTAGGGTAGCATTAACCATCCAAGAAATCAATTTCATTATTGATTTATATATTACTGACCTACATGGGGCTGACATTATTTTAGGTTTTAACTTGTTAGAAACGTTGGGTCCTATAACAACAGATTACTCAAAGCGAGAAATGTTGTTCAATTACAATGGCAGACGGTGTAAAATTAAGGGAGATCAAACATTAAACTCAGGATCAGTATCTCCTTCTCAACTTAATAAATTGATGGCACAAGACTCCATAAAATCAATGCTATTATGCATGCAATATGATCCTATAGAATCTGATACCACTCAGTCAGCCTTTTTACTTCCAATTACTAGTCATTCGCAATTACAAAACTTATTTTCGGAATTCCGGACCCTTTTTCAGAAACCATCCGGTTTGCCACCATCTAGAAACTTGGATCATAAAACTCCGTTACTTGACAAAACTAAGATTGCTAAGGTAAAACCTTATCGATACCCACATTTTCATAAGAATGAAATCGAACGATTAATAGCTGAAATGTTAGATCAAGGTTTGATTCGCCCAAGTACATCCACTTTTAGTTCTCCCGTGTTATTAATCAAAAAAAAAAGATGTCAGTTGGCGATTTTGTGTGGATTACAGAGTTTTAAACTCTCTAACTCTTAAGGAAAGTTTTCCCATGACGACAATCGATGAACTACTGGATGAACTATGTAGAGCAAAATTTTTTTCTAAATTAGATCTACAGTCCGGCTACCATCAGGTGAGGATGGATCCTAAAGATATACATAAAACAGCGTTCCGCACTTATAATGGGTTTTACGAATCTCTCGTAATGCCTTTTGGCCTTTCAAACGCACCGGCTACTTTTCAGTCCTTAATGAACACTATCTTTAAACCCTACCTGCGTTGATTTGTAGTGATTTTTTTTGATGACATCCTCATTTACAGCAAGACTGCACATGAGCATATATCACACTTACGTTCCGTTTTCCAAACCTTGTCTGACCATAAATTAGCTATCAAAGCAACTAAGTGCTATTTTCTTACATCCTCCGTTGAATTTCTCGGACATATTATTACACTAGCAGGAGTCAGCCCAAACCCAGAAAAAATAATAGCAATTAAGGAATGGCCAGTACCCACAACCCAAAAGCAACTTAGAGCGTTTTTAGGAATCGCGGGTTATTACAGACGTTTTATACGTCAATACTCAACAATAACAGCACCACTAACGAACCTATTAACCAAAGATGGTTTTATTTGGATTGACTTAGCGAAACAAGCTTTTATTCAAATAAAAATACTACTTCTGCTCCAATTTTATCTCTACCAGATTTTTCTCTTCCTTTCGTTATTGAATCGGACGCTTCTCAAGTTGGTATCAGAGCAGTCCTATCTCAAAAGGGGCATCTTATAGAATATTTAGTAAAAAGCTATCCCCAAAAGATCAAACTAAGTCAACATATCTCAGGGAGTTATTAGCAGTCACTACAACAGTTAGAAAGTGGCGACATTATCTAATAGGGTCAACATTCACTATTCTGACCGACCACCAAACAATGCATAATCTAAACTCTCAAGTTATGACTATGCTTGAACAATAAAAATTTCTGTCTAAAATATTAGGATTTAACTATTCAATCCATTTTCGACCAGGAAAAGACAACTCGGTAGTGGATGCTCTATCTCGGATCGAGGACCCAATAGAACACGCCTCCTTACAAGGAATGCAAAGTATCTCTTTCTCTTATACAAATCTATTTGCTGATCTACTACCCTTATATGACCATGATGTTTTTTTCTCAACAAATCCTAGAAAAACTGTCCACAGACTCATCATCATTACCTAATTGGATTCAGGTAGAAGAAACACTTTTTTATAAAAAGCGATTATATATTCCCAAATCCATAATACGCACAATTCTCATAAGTTAAGCGCATGATACGATAGTAGGTGGTCACTCCGGCGTCACAACAACTTATCATCGTTTAGGACAGTATTATTATTGGCCTAACATGCACAATGATGTCCACAGTTATATTCAATTTTGTGACGTATGTCAGAAGACAAAGCATCGCAATGACTCACCATATGGTAAGTTACACCCATTGCATATTCCGACCAAAATTTGGGCAGATATAACCATCGATTTTATTACACACCTACCTAAATCAAAAACATATACCACAATATTAGTAATGGTTGATAGACTAACCAAAGGAGCTCATTTTGCCCCGTTACCCACTAAATACACTACACCAATTGTGGCCCAAATATTTTGGGAATACTGTGGCAAAATTCACGGCCTCCCTGAAACAATGGTTTCAGATCGCGATTCAGTTTTTTTAAGCTCTTTTTGGATGACGTTTTTTAAAACTAATGGCACAAAACTACATTTTAGCTCGGCCTACCATCCTCAGACTGATGGTCAGACCGAGCGTGTTAATCGTTGTATTAACCAGTATTTGAGGATATTTGCATAGCAGCATCCTCAACACTGGGCCCATCTATTGAGTTGGGCTGAGTACCACTATAACACTAGTTACCACGCAGCAGCCGATATGTCCCCCTATGAAGCCATGTTTGGTCGACCCCCACCAAATTTCCTGCATAATCAGGATGGTAGAATGTCGGCCACCCATGTTCTATCACAGCCCATTCTCAGGGATCAACTGCTTCAACAATTACAATATCATCTACAACAAGCCCAGCACAAAATGAAAACAAACGCCGACAAGAAAAGAAAAGATATATCCTTCCAAAAAGGGGATTTGGTGTTCTTAAGGCTGATCCTTATCGCCAATTATCCCTGCACACAAAAACATGTAAACGATTTCAGCTGAGATTTTTTGGCCCATTTCACATTTTGGAACGAATAGGAGAAGTGGCATACAAACTAGATTTGCCAACGTTTAGCAAAATCCATCCGGTTTTTCACGTTAGTTTTCTTAAACCATATCATCAAAACGCCGAATATGAAATTCATGATTTACCAGATAACATGAATGTATGTCGATATCCTCTTGAACTGTTGGAAACACGCACCATCATACAAGATGGACAAACAGTTCACCAAGGTCTAATCCACTGGGAGGGGCTGTTGCCGGAAGAAGTAACTTGTGAAAATTTGACCAGCTTAGATAAGAAGACATGCCAAAGATTACGTCGACAATGCACATGCAAGGAGGCAGCCGCAAAGGAATCGTACATGGACGATATTCTTCAATCTACAAGTTTTGTCATCCCAAATAATGTTTCAAAAAATCAATTTAACCCCTCTTCTGGCTCACAGGCGGAGCATCAGCAACACGAGAATCATTCAAGGAATACACAATTCGGCCTACATCCACTGTCATCCCAAATATAGATTTGTTATCACCTACTAATCATTTTCCTTGCGGGCAGGTCAAAAACTTCAAAGACATAGAGGAAGAAGTTCAACCGACACAACATGCGATTCAACATAAGGATAACAGGGAAGAAATCTTCCACAAAAATACAAATGTCGTTCAAAAGAAAAAAAAAAGTCCTCAGTTTACTAATGATAAACATTTTTCTTCACAGGACGACGTCGTAGAAACACAAGAACAGTACACACCAAGCATAGAAATCGGAAAGGACAAAGATCTCCTCAGATCAGCTCATCAAAGGGAAGAACACAGCAATAAATGCAAAAGTGTCATCCCAATGTCTGAAAAAAATTATAATAAAACAAAGCTTCTCTGTTCGTCACAGGATCCGGAGATTTCCGAAGACTTGAGCAAAAATAAGAAATTAGACCAAACTTACAACTTCGTTAACAACAGTGAAGATATCATAGAAACCAGTTATCATGTCATCCCGTTGGTTATTTCTAAACATATTAACAATAAAACAAAGTTTCAATCACAGATCTGCAGTCCTATCACAAGTGCAGCACTAGTACTTCAAAATAAACAACATACGAGTTCACAAGGAGGAGATACAGAGAAACCTGGAGAGGAAAACGTTTCCAACAAGGGACTGCGACGTTCGCATCATGTGGCGGCCTCCTTACTCCACCACCTGCGAAAGCTCCCCGGCGTTCCTCGCCGTCACCGCTCTAACACTGGCAGGAAGAGAAGACATTTGGAAGCTAGGCTTTCATCCCCAATGAAGACTATTTAATGCGGAAAAGAAGGTCGGGCAGCATCGTTTAATTGGGGCAGCAAAAACGAGCAGGGCAGGGAATGTAGCCAAATATATAGCGATACATATATATAGATATGAATAGCCATTTGTGTAGCCATATGAGTCCTAACGGTCATAGGGACAGCGGATGTATATAAAGTCATGTACAGTCATTATATGAGTAATGCATGTTAATTGTCTTCTTCTCTCCTTAAACATTCTGTCACTCTCCCCCTAAGCTTCTCCTCCCTCTCCTCCGGTCTGCCTTTACCGGCAGCCTTCCCCTCCCGCCGTTACAGAGACCTTGCAGCAGAGAGGAAGTGGATGAATGGGGGCAGAATGGAGAACGAGGAATCGCGGCTTGTTCTGAAAGTAGCTTGCAGAAATCTCTGCCTCTTCTATTTCAGGAATCAGTCTTGACCTTGCTGTCGCAGATGAAAATCGCAGCAGCTATCACTTTTTGTTTTCAGGTTGACTGAACTAAACAAGACCTTCAGGCTCGGCAGCAATGGCGAGGAAGAAGACGATGTTCAGCCGCAATGCGAAATCAAAAAAACCCTAATTGCTTGTTGTCGACTCAGCCAATCTTTCTCTTTTATTGATCGTCGATCAACGGCTCTTTGCGTTGTGGGCCCGGCCTAAATTGTCGATTTACCACCTTCCATTTGCAGAATACGACAAAAGCTGGCCGCCGACGCCATCAATGGCATACTCCATCTTTCCCGCAACGAATTTGAACTACGTTGACTTTGCTGACTTTTGCTAACTCATGCTGACATCAGTCATTCCGTACTTAGCCAAATTCACAGAATTACTCCATGCGTTGAGAGCGTTGAGTGAATGGTCATCACTCAACGATTCTGGACTTAGTCATTTCTTCAGTTCATCCAGACGTTGAGAGCGTTGAGTGAATGAGCTTCACTCAACGATTCTGGACTTAGTCATTTCTTCAGTGCATCCAGGCGTTGAGAGCGTTGAGTGAGTAAGTTTCACTCAACGTCTTTTGCCTTAGCTTAATCTTCAGCCTTTACTGTGTGCTTGGCGTTGAGAGCGTTGAGTGAGTAAGCTTCACTCAACTCCTTTATACTTAGTCATATCTCCTTCCGTCTGAAGGCGTTGAGTGAGCTGGCCTCACTCAATGCTTTTACACTTGGCCAATTTTCTTCTGTCTGACGGCGTTGAGTGAGCTGGCCTCACTCAACGCTTTTATATTTGACTAATTTTCTTCTATCTGACGACGTTGAGTGAGCTGACCTCACTCAACGCTTTTTCTTCTTGGTCAAATTCTATCCTTTCTTCTGGCGTTGACTACTGGAGCTTGTCTCAACGCTTTCTGACACTTGGCATTTAGTGAACTGGCTTCACTCAACGCTTTTGTACTTAGACAGATTTTTTTGTCTATCTTCATTGCCTTTGACAGAATCTGTAAGGTGTTAAGTGAACTGGCTTCACTCAACGCTTCTGTACTTGGAATCTTTTTTTTGACAGAAACTCTAAGGCTTTGACAGAATGAGCTTTACTCAACGAATAAGCAATATGACGTTGAGTGAGTTGACATCACTCAACGTCTGTGGACTTGGTCGATTTTTCTGTTTGTTGACGCATATGCTTTGACTGTCCACACCTGACTCAGCGCTTTTTGGCTTATGCCGTTGAGTGAACTGACTTCACTCAACGTCTGTGGACTTAGTAGAATTTCTTGCTTGCCAACATCTTTCTTTGACTTCTGGCATTGAGTGAGCTTACTTCACTAAACGCATGTGGACTTAGTGTAATTTTCTGTCCAGTTTTCTTTCTTAAGGTTGTTGGCGTTGAGTGAGCTTGCTCCACTCAACGCCTGTGGACTTAGTGTAATTTTTTGTCCAGCTTTCTTTTTTAAGGCTGTTGGTGTTGAGTGAGCTTGCTCCACTCAACGCATGTGGACTTAATGTAATTTTTGTCCGATCACCAGCTTGCTTGGTGTCCACCTGTCCAATCAGTGTAATAGGGACTGACCTGCATCCATAAACTCAAACACACATCAAATACAACTAGTGTGTGTCATTGACTTGTTCGACTTCTTACAAATCTGGGTCATTTGGATCAATGGACCCAACAGGCGGTCGCGCTCAGCCCCGCGGCCACGGGAGGCGTACGCGGGGTGCGGCCACCCTTAGGGGGAGAGGCCCCGGGGTCGCGGGAGGCGGCCGCGGGATAGCGATCGCGGGATGCCAGTCGCGGGGTGTTGTCGTCCTTACCAGGAGCTGCCCCGCGGCTGCGGAAGGGCGGCGGCTGGGCGCAACCGCCCCTTGCGGTAGTAGCCCCGAGGCCACGGGAGGCAGTCGCGGGAGGGCGGTTGCGGGGTGTGAACGCCCTTAGCAGGTGCGACTCCGCAGCCGCGGGAGAGCGGCACCAGTCTTGGTGGGGTCGGCTCGGCATGGACGGTTCGACGCCGGAACGGCGGTGCCGGCGTCCTGTCGCGTAGAAGGTGCGCGTAGTGGGATCGTGTGTGGGCCGTGTGGTGGATCCGGCGCACTGATCGCGTGCGCGGTAGTTACCCCATGATCCCACTAAATTAATGGGGATCACGAGGGGTTGGGTATCTACACCCCAATTTCCTATAAAAATTATGACGACCTCATCAGTTTTGTTTAATTTGTTTAATTTTTATCTATGGTTAAGAAATCTTTCTCACTTTCTATTATCTAGGGACAATTTCTCCATATCTAGGTTATGAATAATCTAGAATTCAAGTTCACATAAACTGTGAAAAGTAATGTAGAAATTATAAATGCAAGAAATCAAGTAGGAAGATTTTGAAGTTACCTCATATGATCATATGCCATCATTGTCCATTCTGATCTCTCCAGTTCTTGGTTTGATCAGTGCTCTGCATTTTTCCAAAAAGATGAACGTATAGATGAACAATCAAATTTCTCATTCAACAAGATGAACAAGATGCTCAATTCAACAATTCAGTTCTTTTTTAGGGAAAAAACTAAATGAGATTAGGTACATTTCATTTCACCAAAAAAAATCTTATTTTAGGGGAAAAAAGAGCCACGTTATCACAAAGCTCCTCCTTCCCAAGATCCGCAGATATTAGGGCACAAAAAATGAAAATAGAATCCTGCGTAGACCTAGACGCAGAGGTGAGAGGTGGAAATCGACGACGTAACGCTCGTCGTCGTGAACGACAAAGATATTAAGTTTATGGGGGACAAAAATGGAATCACCTCCTTTGACTGACTGATCCCCATGCCTCAGTTCTCATGGAAACCTGGAGCATGGAGGAGAACTGGAATCTGGAGAAGCAAATGAGGCCTCGCGGTTTAGCTAGACGCTAGTCGTCGCTCGATGGATGCGAATGCGGGAGCGACTAATGGCGGAAAAAGGCATTCCGGAAATTTTCAGAATTTTTAACCCGGGAACTTGCCAACATCATTTGGGTCCACTTATGTATATTAGGGCTTATACCTAGTTGAGTTCGAGCGATTTTGATTTGATTCGAAATCAAAATTTTATACTTGAACACGATTCGAAATCGACTCAAAATTGAAATTGATTTCGAGTCGAGTCGGCTGGACTCGAAATGGTTTGATTTCAAGTCGGCTCGAAATTGAATCGAGTCTGCACGAAATTCAGTAGTTTTTTTCTTTATTCATAGTTGGCTCAAAATTAAATTGGACAACCTATAAATTTAGCAAATGAAACTCTTAAAGCCTTCATTTTTTTTATTTAAATTTAAAATGTATTATTTTTAATTTTTAAATAAGAATGTATTAATAAATACACAATATTTTAAATTAATTTGAGCTGATTCGAATTATATTTCGAGCGATTCAGGATGGACTCGAAATCAGATTGGAGTTAAATTGGATCAACTCAAATTGAGTCGAATCAATTTTAGCCGATTTCAATTTGGCTCAATAGTCGAGCGATTTTTGAGTGTCTTTCGATTTTCAAACAATCTTCATATATATATATATATCATGTATATATAAATATGCATCAAGCACATCAAACACTCATTATCAACCGTTTGATAAAAAAAAACATATTTAATACGATCTGTTAGATGAAGAGAAAAAAGACTAACGAGAAGCAGAGAGAGGAAAAGAGAACATTAATATGTATATTAAACCTACATGAGAGAGCGAGACAAAAAGAGAATATTAATATCATCTATTAAACAATCATATTTTAAATTAATAAAGAAAGAGAGAGAGGGAGAGCAGGAAGCTGAGAGAGAGATGGAGGGAGAGGAATTAAAATCTTATGTCAAACATAATTTTTTTTTAGAAAATAAAAATTAAAATTTTGATTTATATTTTTTATAATTATTTATTTATATATATATTCATACAAGAAGTTGTCCTCAGAAAATTATCTTAATCATATTTACTAATCCCACCCCGATGTCCACTTCGGCCGGCTATCCTTCTGATGGACGCATTAAAAAAATCTGTGACTAGATCACGTGATAATATTCAACACCTTATTATTTGGCTAATCGAATTCTGTGACTAGATCACGTGATAATATCCAACCCCTATTTTTAATAGGTGATTGTTAATCACAACTCATTATTTGGCTAGTCGCACCTCAAAATCTCCTAATTTTTCGCGCTTTTTCAGAAATAAGTCTTGTAAATGCAATTTCAGGAAAAGTGTTCAACACGAAAGTTGTAGATCTATTCGAGATCTACAACTTTCGTGTTGAACACTTTTCCTGAAATTGCATGTACAAGGCTTATTTCTGAAATGCGTAAAATCTGGGCATATTTGCAAAGTACGTCTTGTACATGCATTTTTAGGAAAAATACTCAACACAAAATTTGTAGATCTCGACGAGATATACAACTTTTGTGTTGAGTACTTTTCCTAAAATTACATGTACATGATGTATTTTAAAAATATACAAAAAATTATGAGATTTTAAAATACGACTAGCCAATATTAAGATGCAGTTAAAAATCGTCTTTTAATATAATTACTTACTAGTCATCGAGCCAGCACAACCGTTTCTCGAATAAAATAGTGAGAAATATTGATCTTCTTCTATATAAACCCCTGCAATCAAACAGCTGAATGGCCAATTCAACGGAGCTCTCTAACTCACCGCCTCGTATTACATTCTCCAATTAATGGGTTCCATTGCAGCTGGTGATCAGAAGCCCCATGCCGTGTGCATCCCTTACCCAGCTCAAGGCCACATAAACCCCATGCTCAAACTGGCCAAGATCCTCCACGCCAAGGGCTTTCACATCACCTTCGTCCTCACTGAATACAACTACAGCCGCCTCCTCCGATCGCACGGCCCCAACGCCGTCGACGGCCTCCCCGACTTCCGCTTCGAAGCCATCCCCGACAGCCTCCCTCCCTCCGAAGATGATGCCACGCAGGACATCCCCGCCCTCAGCGAATCCGTCACTAAGAATTTCCTCGCCCCCTTTCGCCGCCTCCTCGCAAGGCTCAACGACCACTATCCTCCTGTCTCCTGCATCGTCTCCGACGGTGTCACGACCTTCACCCTCGATGCTGCCGGCGATCTCGGCATTCCGAAGATCATCTTTTGGACCGCCAGCGCCTGCGGCTACCTCGCCTACCTCCATTATCCACATCTCGTCGACCGTGGCCTAGTCCCACTTAGAGGTAAGAAGTATTCAACTATATATGTTATACTCATTTCGATTTATGTTGGCCTATTTTTTCTATGCGCTGTTCTTCTTTTACTCTGTTTTTTTTCTTGCGGCCTAGTTACTCTGTTTTCATTGGTAGATGAATGTAAGAACATGGGGAAAGAATAAAAATTAAATTTTGGGGGTATTTTTTGCATTGAGAAATAAAAAAGCTGAGAACTGTCTTCAAAATTTTTGAGAAAATTTATATAGTTTGTAGATTTGCTTAATTATGTTCAAATTTTAATGTACAGATATGGCAGATATGAGTAACGGTTATCTTGACACTAAGGTGGATTGGATCCCAGGACTGGTTGATGGGATGTCCCTCAAGGACTTCCCCAGTTTCATCCGCACGGCGGACGCCGGCGACATCATGTTCAACTTTCTGATGCGTGAGACCAGCCGAGCCGTAATGGCCGACGCCATCGTCATCAACACATTCGACGACCTCGAAGCCCCCGCCCTCGCCGCGCTTCGTAACATCCTCCCTCCGATTTTCACCGTCGGACCAATCTCCGTTCTCGCCCGCCGAGCGGTTCCCGGCGACAGTCCCCTCGCCGCCATCACAACCAGTCTATGGAAAGCCGACAGCACGTGCCTCGACTGGCTCGACGGGAAGGACCCACAATCCGTAGTGTACGTCAACTTTGGAAGCATAACGGTTATGACCGGCGGGCAGCTCGTTGAGTTCGCCTGGGGTCTGGCGAATAGCGGCTACCACTTTGTGTGGATTGTACGCCCCGACCTCGTGAAGGGAGAATCGGCGGCGCTTCCGCCGGAGTTTCTGGAGGAGACCAGAGCTAGAGGGTTGTTGAC
Organism: Platanthera guangdongensis; assembly: GCA_039583875.1. Classification (NCBI taxonomy): domain Eukaryota; kingdom Viridiplantae; phylum Streptophyta; class Magnoliopsida; order Asparagales; family Orchidaceae; genus Platanthera; species Platanthera guangdongensis. The sequence continues at coordinate 8,437,091 of CM077147.1, read as the reverse complement.
GACGTGGTGCAAGCAGGAGGAGCTGCTGTCGCACCCGGCGGTTGGCGCCTTCCTCACGCACTCCGGCTGGAATTCAATTGTGGAGAGTTTCTGCGGCGGCGTTCCGATGATCTGTTGGCCATTCTTTGCGGAGCAGCAGACAAACTGCAAATATAGCTGCACAGATTGGGGGGTGGGAATGGAGATCGACAATAACGTGAAGAGAGATGAGGTGGAGAAATTGATAAGGGAGATGATGGCCGGAGATAAGGGGAGGGCGATGAGGGCTGCGGCGGCGGAATGGAAGAACAGAGGTGCAAAGGCAAGTGGGCCACATGGCAGATCGGCGGTCAACTTGGATCGGATGGTCAAAGAGGTTCTTTGCAGGGAATAATTAAGGCGGTTGGATTTAATACTATCGCACCCCCTCCTTTTTAGGTTCTCGGTGATATTGTAATTTTAATTATGCACAATAAAGTTGGATCTATTTAATATTTCTATAATTTTGGGCAATTGTTGTTTACAAATTATAAATGTTGTTGTTGGTCATCTAGTTTTTTTCGGTCTGGAGAAATCAGATCGTCTTAACTCGGAATTAGATCAGGCGCGCAAACAGTCATAGTAAAACAACAACAAATGACAAAATACTGTTTTTGATGTGAAAAATCCAAAAAGAGTGAAAAACCACATAGTTGGATCTGTGTCGAGCCAAAATCCACTATATTGTTGGAAATTACAAGAGAATGAGACGACTTCTCGGAGGGTGACAAACCACATCTTCGTTAGAAGCACACAGTGCTAAGTTCACGGAATCTCGATGAAAGTGTTTCGACCTGAAAATTTGTCTAAGTCCACAAAACCTCGATGGAAGTGTTTCGACCGAGAAATTTGGCTAAGTCCACGGAGCCTCGATGGAAGCATTCTGGCTTGAATATTTGGCTAAGACCATAGAATCTTGACGGGAACGCTCTTGTGGGGAAGAGTGGCGTGTCCTGAAGCCTGCTGGAGCTTTTTGTGCTAGAAGTGGAGCGAAGCAAATTTCTGAGCGGAGGATCGGCTTAAGTGCCGATCTCGCTGGAAAACATCAGAGCTCTTTCTAGTCTCTGAAGTCGCTTGTCTTCAAATGTAGGCCTGAGAGCTTATTTAAAAGTTTTTGGAGGAATACGTCGATAATTGTGCAGGGGTGAAATTTGTGCTTGCAAATGGTGTCATTCTGTTTCGGTCACCTGGATCACCCAATTTAACAAAATGATAAAAGTGCCCCGTGGTGGTTCGGGCGGCCCGGGCGGGGCGCGCGCAGTGGGAGCGCGCTCGCTCGCATGCGACGCTCGTGCGTCTAGACCTGGTTGCACCCCTTCCTTTAGGGTCGTACTTCAAGCGTGTTTGCCCCCCCCCCCACCCCCCCCCCCCCACCCCCCCCCCCCCCCCCCCCCGTTAGAGATGCTTTCTGGCCTTCGAGGTGAGTGCGGCTTGGAGCACGAAACTCGCTTGGTCGGGTCGGCTTACCTTCGTGTCCTTGGCCGAGATATTGCTGATTTGACTCAGGGGGAATCCCATCAAATGTCTATCCAGAGATTAACTTTTTCTCATTTTATTCGAGTTTACAAATTGTGACTGTTGGAAACTTGGAATATTTTGATGTATATTTCAAAATAATATATATATTTTTCGTTTTGAAAAATGCGGCAAACAATTATTAATGTTGGCATTTTAGAAATGTGAGTTTTAGGCATCTCTATTTTCGGAAATCATGTATTTAGCAATATTACTTTATAAAATATTTCATTAGGGGAAAGCTGTTTTATTGCATGTAATGTAGAAGCAAGATTGTTGTCTATATATATCTTGTATTGTTGATAAATCTATAAATGATAAATGATTGATCTTTCCCTCCACTTTTTTGTGCTCTCTTTTCGCTCTCGCTCAAAATTTTAACATGATATCATAATTAGATTCGACACTCTTCACCGCCATTGTGTGTTAGAAGTGGTGAGATGACCGACGATCTTGAGAAGATGAAGGGGTAAGGGCGGACAATACTTTGAATGTAACGTTCTGTTCCACCTTTCGTGTATCACAACATCACTAGGCCTTATGCGGACAATTATTGGGTTGCAGCCCAAGTACCCAACCCCTCTCCGGCTCACAGGCGGGTTGTTGATGGCCACAAGTTCCTCTTGATGAGTGAACTAGATAGTTAAGTTGGATCGTATGAAGACTTCCCATGTCACTCATCACAGTACTACTCTCTCTCAAACACGCATAACTATTAAGTTCCGTCCACCGCCGCCGTCGGGCACCTTGCAATGGCCGCCCGAACCGCCCGGGGGGCACTCTCATCATTTCGACAAAAAATGGTGATCTAGGTGATCAAAACGAAACGACGTCATTCGCCAGCACAAATCACTCTTCGTCGCAATTTCCACTATGACCCTCAAGAAAACTATAAATAGAGTCTCAGACATTCATTTGAAGACAAGTAACTCCAGAGGCAAGAGTGAACTCTGAGGTTTTCCGGTAGAATTGTGAACTTATGCCGATTCTCCCCTCAGAAATTCTCTCCGCTCTTCTCAATGCGCTAAAGTTTCAACACGCTCCAAGTCACGTCAACCGCCCCTACATGAGCGCTCCCATCAAAGCTCCACAACAACGAGAGCGCTCTCTCAAGAAGCACCGTGAACTTAGAGAATTTTCTAGCCGGAACACTCCCACCAAAATTTCGCGTGCTCGACAACATTCTAAGGCCGAAGCGCTTCCATCGAGACTCCGAGAACTTAGTCGTTTATCCTCATTTTTTTTACTTCGCACTTGTAATTGAGTAGCGATCTGTCGCCCTCCGAGATCAAATCAATCTCTGTAATCTCCAAAGAACTAGTACGTGGATTTTGGCTCGGCACAGATCCCGCCACGTGGGTTTTCATCTTTACTGGGTTTTCCACATAAAAAAGTCTTTTGTCATTTGTTGCGGTTCACTTTAACTGTTTGTGCGCCCAATCCGATTTTGGGCTAAGACTGTCTGATTTCTCAGGATCGGGAAAATACCGGGCAACCCGCAACACCATGTAATTTCATTAATCATCTAAGTTTACTATCAATTGCAGGTGTAAAGTCATAAGTATCACATCCTTGTTCAAGATTAATGAAATTTTATTAATGAGCATTATTATTATCCAACTATTATTGTAATAGCATAATCAATTAAATCTCCAGTTTGTTGGTCAACTCAACTCTTAGGCTCGGTTTCGGGGGCTTATTTTCACCGGTCAAGCGGTTACGATCACATGAATCAGATCTTAGTTAGGGTCCGATTCATGCGATTGTAACCGCTTGACCGGTGTAAATATGTCCCCCAAACGGAGCCTTAAGCTCCGTTTACTGTGATGTTATTCCTCAGCATGACAAACAAAGATTTTGACCATCATAAAATTAAGTGGATGAAGTTCTTTAGCTAACATAGGACGTTAACAAACGACAGTTCATAACCACCGTACCGCCACAAAAGAGCCAAACAGAGTCTTAATGTCATTGTATTTTCGTCAAGTAAAATTTCTACTTCATTTTTCTTTTTCTTTTTCATTTTTTTTTAATTTTAAGAGGTAATGTAGCCAGATATAGTACTAAAAGTAAAAGTAACTTTTACAGCGACAACGAACAACAATCTTGTTTCTCGGTGGTGATGGTGGCGGTGGCGGTGGTTGATTGTCTGACGATGACAAATGTTCGTTCTGATACGAATGTTGTGCGTCCGCTTTACAGATTGCAGTCAAGGTTATATTACTACTGCGGATTTTCGTAGTCCAAGTTCTCCCACAATATATTTTTGAATTTGTATTTTTTAATTTGAATACTTACTAATTTTATCGCATTAATAAAATTATGCGAAATACGTATTTTCTTATGACTTTATATTTAATTATTCCTAAAAATTGGGCATCCGTGGCCGGAAATCCCATCAAAGACTACAATCCTATGCTCAGATTCATATTTTATGTATTTTCAAAACAAATATATATCTCAACATTATATGCTTGATGTGAACGCTTAAATAAATTTGTGGGGCTTACAACGGCCCAATTTTAAACGCCCAGAGTACGTTAGTCCAGAGAAGTTATCCAAAGAGGACAAAAGGCCCACAGTATGCTGGGGCCCAGCTATTAATTGCCTATTGCAGAATTGTTGGAAGCTTCATCGAAGAAGAAGAAGAAGAAATATTTGGCTGTTAACTATATGATATTATCTACTTGGCTCTTTGGCTGATTGTATTGTGGAGTGGGAATAACGACCGACGGTCAAATCAAGTTATTAATAGATGTTTGCTTAGGTTTGTGTTCACATTTGAGTTCGTTTGACATAGCTTATTTGCTCTAATGAGTTTGACCAAAAATATCATTATCATAAAATATCTGTATTGCAAGACAAATGTTATGACCCCTGCCAAGAAAATAGACTGATTTTGAGCATAAAATACATGCTTTTTTAGGGGTGAGGTCGAGCGCACACGAACGATTGTTCATGACCGCTGCGTTCATCACCTAAGGCTTTGTTTTGCCCTTTCCTATTTCCTTGAAAGTCGTAGCCAAGCAGCTAGCCAACAGGTATGAGTATTCCTCATTTTCTCTTCCAGATGTGCATAGATTTGTTGTTTTAATTTGTTGATTCCAATATTTTACCATGATATGTCCATGTTTTGTTCTCTGGTTATTGATCTGTTCTCTGGTTAGTAGCTTTGTCCAAGGTTTGTCCATGATTTATAGTTTTAATTTGTTGAATGATTTGTTCTTTGTTGAAGTCAGAAATTGACCTCAACAAGAGTTCGAAAGTGTGAAGGGTCTCCCGGACCGAGCCCGCTTCCGCCCTCCAGGAGGCGCGAGCCTTCTCGCCGCCTCTGGGCAGAAGTGGGTCTCGGCTGGAGCTTGACACGACCGTTCTCGTATACTCCTAGGCGGGAGCTCTTACGCTCTGAAGCCCGAAGCTAGCCCGAAGCTAGTCCATTCCAGGCCCTTGAGGGGGACCTTGGTTCTACCAAACGAATATGGGGTTGTACACAATTCCCGCTCTTTGCGAGCCAGCCTTGCGCTCGGAAAGATCCGTCCAACCCCAAATATTCGGTGGGTACATGCTGACCTGGCAGAGAATCCCTTAGTAGACCCCACCTATGCTCTATAAATATGCCGCTGGGTTGACCCCTTAGGCCATCCCTATCGTCCTTACTCCCTGCGTGAGCCTCCGTCAATCTGTGAAGATGCGCGCCAAACCTGCCAAAAAGCCCCTTTCAAAGGAGCTTCAGGCTCGTCTCGCGGATGCCCAGGCGCGAGCTCGCGCCCATTGTAACAAGGTTGCCCCCTGGCTGATGGGCAAAAGGCCTGTCGGCGAGAGAGCGTCGGGCGAGAAACTAATTAGCGAGGAGCCCGCCGGCGAGAAACCAGCCGCCGAGAGGTCAACCGCCGGGATGCCAGCTGGCGAGAGTTCACGCCCTAAGAAGAAGAAGAAGGCTAAAACAGTAAGGCGCGACCTGCTGAGAGAAAACCGAGACCCGCCTACCCCAACTCCGAGCCGCGTCGATTCTCTCGCTTCTTTGTCGGAGGTACGTCTCAGCCCTCTAGCACTTCCCGTTAGCGCGAACATTTCGAGAATTTGTTCATAGCCGTATGTTAAAAAAGACCACTTGTACAACCCCGTATTCGCGAATATTGGGCCCCAAAACAAGGTAAGCAAGTTTTTAAGCTTTTTGAGAGTTTTGCACTCATAGGGTCCAATTTTTGGTGAACATGTTGTTGAAGTTGGAGACCGGGCGGTCTGTCTTGGCGGGTTAGAGACCGCGCGGTCTGGCGGTTTGACTCGGCGACTTGTAAACCGGGCGGTCTAGCAATCTTCACAGGCGACCTCTCTGCATCTCTTATTGTAAGCCGTGCGGTTAGTCCTTCTGTCTAACCGCGCGGCCTGTGCGGTTTACTTTGTACAGTCCGCTTAGCTTGTAAATTTTAGTCCCACATCTCTTATTTGTATTCTCTCTTCTCTCCTCCATTCTATATAAGGGAGGGCATACCTTTGTAATAGTTATCTTTTTTGGATAATAAAATTTCGATTATTCAAAAGTTTATTCGGCTTGTTCTCTTCTTTTCGTTTCCTTTCTCTACTTTCTAACATGGTATCAGAGGACACAGTCTTTTCCTCCTGATTCTGTGCGCTCTCTGTTGTTCGCGGCTTGTCTTCCGCGTTCTGCGGCTTGTTCGCGGCTTGCCTTCTCCTCTGTCCGCGCGGCTTGTTTCTATCCGCGCGGCTTGTTTCTGTCCGCTGCCTGTTTGCGCGGCTTGCTCTTCTTGTTTCTCTTCTCCTCCTGCTCTTTGTCGCAGCGACCTGTTTCCGTGTCGCCGCGCTCCTTGCTCTTTCCTGCCGCTCCGACTTCCTAGTCGCTGCGGTCTGTCTCTGTCCGCGTGTGTTGTCTCTGCACTCGCGGTTTGCTGCTGTGATCTGCCTGACCGTGCGGGTTGTTCCTTTCTTACCCGCATCTTGGTCGCGGTCACCTGCTCTTCTCCTCTCTTCTGTTCGCTCGGCCTTTTCAGTCCGCGCGACCTCTTCCCCGCTGTGCCCTTGACCGCATTCTCGCAACTGCTGTGATCTGCCTGACCGTGCGGGTTGTCCCTTTCTTACCCGCATCTTGGTCGCGGTCACCTGCTCTTCTCCTCTCTTCTGTTCGCTCGGCCCTTTGCAGTCCGCGCGACTTCTTCCCCGCTGTGCGTTGATCTGAATCCTAGCCGCTCGTGTTCACGCGGCTTCTTCCCTTTTGTTCCCGCCGCGGTTTCACGCGGATTCTTCCTTGTTTGAGCGGCCTCTCTGCCTCTTCGCTCTTGCCGCTTCTCTTGTTAGTCGCCGCGACCTCCTGGTTTAGTCGCGCGGCTTGTGCTCTGCACCTTGGTCGTGGCCCTTCGTGCCGCTGGTGTGCTGTCACCGCGACCGCTGCAGTTTCTTCTTCCTCCCTTCATGGCTTTCGCCTCGGTTGTCACGTCTTCTGGTCGTGCACACGTTGTTACTCAGGGCAAATGGCTGATCGACACTGGTGCTACGAATCATATGACCGGCCATCTCCCGTGTTTCTCTCTCCTAGAAAAACATGCTCGCTTGCCCCCAGTTACTCTCGCTGACGGCTCTTCATCATCAGTTCATGGCACAAGGATAGTTCATGTCACCCCGTCTCTTCACTTGGCGGATACTCTATATGTGCCCCAGTTCCCGTGCAACTTATTATCTGTTACATCTCTTTGCAAGCAATTACAGTGTTCCGTCACATTTACTTCTACTTCTTGCTCTTTTCAGGATCCGGACTCCCAACGGACGATTGCTACTGGGACTGAGAGTGGCGGCTTATACTTCCTAGACAACATTTCTGCTTTTTCCACCTTCTCCTCCACCTCCACAGATCTTCTCCAATAGCATCTCCGCCTTGGTCATGCTCCTCCCCGTCTTCTTCGTCAACTTCTGCCCCACCTTCCTCCTCAAAGTCCTCCGCTCAACTGTGAGGCCTGTCAGCTTGGCAAGCATCACCGCTCCTCCTTCCCTCCAAAGCACGTTCGTAGCTCTACCCGTCCGTTTGATCTTATCCACTCCGACATCTGGGGTCCTTCTCCTACTCTTACCATTGGTCGGGGTAGTTCCTATTTTGTCACGTTCATTGATGATTTCTCTCGCTGTACGTGGGTGTATCTGTTAAAAGATCGCTCCGAATTATTCTCTGTATGGACATCCTTTTATCTCATGATCAAAACTCAGTTTGATGTTTCTATCAAAGTTTTTCGGTCTGATAATGCCGCAGAATATCTCAGTCGTGACTTCTCTACATTCTGCATGCAAAATGGGATTCTTCATCAAACTAGTTGGCTCTATTCTTCACAACAAAATGGTGTAGCCGAACGCAAAAACCGACACCTGCTCGATGTCGCTCGCACCTTGATGACCCAGATGCATGTTCCTCGCTCCTATTGGGGCTATGCTGTTCTCCTTGCCTGCTACCTCATCAATCGCATTCCCTCCACGGTTCTCCATGGCCAAACCCCGTTCTCCATTTTGTATCCGGGCAAGGAGCCGTTTCATCTCCCTCTCCAAATCTTTGGATGCACTGCCTTTGTGCATGCCCCTTCTGCCACCCGTGATAAGCTCTCCCCTCGCTCCACCAAATGTGTCTTTCTGGGGTATTCCACCACTCAGAAAGGCTACTGTTGCTTTGATCCCGTCCTTCGTAAGCAGTTCGTCTCTGCTGACGTCACCTTCTTCGAGAATACCTCCTACTTCTCGGATGCCTCTTCTCCTCTTCTCCCAGCTTCTGATTCTCCTGCCGTTCCCTTCGTTCCCTCGTCTCCTCCTACACTCTCCACCACTACACCGTCTCCACCCCCTCCTCTTCCTCCGCCTCTCTCTCTCCCTTCCCCACCACCCTCTCCCTCCTCTCTGCTGCCGTCGCTCTCTTCTCCCGGGCCAGCTTTCTCTACCACGGATGCTCCGGATGCCGCGGGCCCGGCTGACCTGGATCTTCCTATAGCTCTTTGCAAAGGGGTGCGGACGTGCACCTTACACCCCCTTGCTGCTGTTGTTTCCTATGATCGTCTTACTCCTTCTCGCAGGGCCTTTGCACTGGCTATCTCTGCCACTGCCACACCCCGCTCCTATCAGGAGGCCCTTGCTATTCCTCACTGGAAGATGGCCATGGATGAGGAAATGGCGACCCTCACTGAGCGGGGTACCTGGACTCTTGTTCCTCCTCCCTTTGGCACTGATGTTGTTGGCTGTCGCTGGGTCTTTGTGGTCAAATTTAGCCCAGACGGCACTGTGGATCGGTATAAGGCTCGCCTTGTGGCTAAGGGCTTTACTCAGACCTATGGGGTTGATTACTTTGACACCTTCTCCCCTGTGGCTCGTCTCAGCACAATCCGGGTTCTTCTCTCTGTGGCCGTCAATCGGGATTGGCCAATTTCTCAGCTGGACGTCAAGAATGCCTTCCTTTATGGTGATCTTCACGAGGCCGTTTACATGGAGCAACCTCCTGGGTATGTTGCTCAGGGGGAGACACGAGTATGCCGACTGCAGAAGGCAATTTATGGCCTCAAGCAGAGTCCTCGAGCTTGGTTTGACAAGTTCAGCGGTATTGTGGCGGCTGTTGGTTTTGTGCGAAGCTCTGCTGATCACTCTCTCTTTATTCGCAAAACTCCTTCTGGGCTGGTTGTTCTTGCTGTATACGTCGATGATATTCTTCTCACTGGGGATGACCAGGAAGGGGTAGCCCTGACAAAGCTACATCTTCGCCAACATCTGATCACTAAAGATATGGGCTCTCCAAAGTACTTTCTGGGGATCGAACTCTCTCGGAAGCCCGACTCCTTAGTTCTCTCTCAGCGTAAGTATGCCCTTGATCTTTTAAAAGAGGCAGGATTGACTGGAGCTAAACCTGCCCGATGTCCCATGGCTATTGGGGAGGACAAAACCTGGACAGATGATTCGCCTCTTCTTTCAGATAGTTCGCGGTACAGGCGTCTGGTTGGTAAGCTCATATATCTCACAGTGACCAGACCCGACATTTCCTATGCTGTGGGCAAGGTGAGTCAATTCATGCAAGCGCCTAGGGAATGTCATCTACAGTCCGCCTTGCGGATCTTGGAATATGTCAAAGCAGCGCCTGGGAAAGGATTACTGTTTCAGAAGAATGGTCATCTGAGGATTGAAGCCTACTCAGATGCAAGTTATGCTGATGACAAAGGGGATCGCAAGTCTACCTCAGGTTTTTGCACCTTTGTTGGGGGAAATCTGGTGAGCTGGAAGAGTAAAAAGCAGTCTGTTGTCTCCAGGTCCAGTGCAGAAGCTGAGTATCGCAGTATGGCGTCAACCACTTGTGAGTTGAAATGGTTGCGGGCTCTCATGCTAGATTTAGGAGAGGTGTACAACCATCCTCTACCTATGTTCTGTGATAACAAGACCGCCATATACATCTCGAAAAATCCGGTATTCCATGAAAGAACAAAGCACATTGAGGTTGACTGCCATTTCATTCGTGAAGAGATTTTAAAAGAACAGATTTGCACTCCGTTTGTCACATCTGATAAAGAGCTAGCTGACATCTTCACCAAGCCAGTCTCCGCCTCGTTTCTGCATGTTTGTGACAAGCTGGGCATGATTGATATATATGCTCCAGCTTGAGGGGGAGTGTTGAAGTTGGAGACCGGGCGGTCTGTCTTGGCGGTTAGAGACCGCGCGGTCTGGCGGTTTGACTCGGCGACTTGTAAACCGGGCGGTCTAGCAATCTTCACAGGCGACCTCTCTGCATCTCTTATTGTAAGCCGTGCGGTTAGTCCTTCTGTCTAACCGCGCGGCCTGTGCGGTTTACTTTGTACAGTCCGCTTAGCTTGTAAATTTTAGTCCCACATCTCTTATTTGTATTCTCTCTTCTCTCCTCCATTCTATATAAGGGAGGGCATACCTTTGTAATAGTTATCTTTTTTGGATAATAAAATTTCGATTATTCAAAAGTTTATTCGGCTTGTTCTCTTCTTTTCGCTTCCTTTCTCTACTTTCTAACACATGTAAAACATACTAGGAGGGGGAGAAAATATTTCTCCCCCCAAGGCGCTTTTGACAAGCCACCCAGGCTGCCTCAGCCAGGCCGCAAGCCGCCCAGGCCGCCTCAGCCAGGCCGCAAGCCGCCCAGGCCGCCTCAGCCAGGCCGCAGGCCGCCTCAGCTCGCAGGCCGCCGCAGCCCACCTTGTCCTCGGCTCTCAGGCCGCCTCAGCCAAGCCGCAAGCCTCCCAGGCCGCCTCAGCCAGGCCGCAAGCCGCCCAGGCCGCCGTCTCGCCAAAGTTGGCCAGCTCGCAGGCCGCCCCAGCTCGCAGGCCGCCTCGGCTCGAAGGCCGCCGCAGCTCGCCTTGTCCTCGGCTCGAAGGCCGCCGCAGCTCGCCTTGTCCTCAGCTCGCAGACCGCCGCAGCTCGCCTCAGCCAGGCCGAAAGCCGCCCAGGCCGCCGTCTCGCCAACGTTGTCCTCAGCTCGCAAGCCGCCCCAGCTCACAGGCCGCCCAGCTCGCAGGCCGCCCAGCTCGCAGGCCGCCCACCTCGCAGTCCGCCAGCTCGCCCAGCCTTCTTGCCCTGGGGGGGAGTTACCCCTTTACCCCCCGGCGTGGCGGTTTCCTATTGGCCCGAGGTCTTTTGGCCGTAGGGGTATTTTGGTCATTTCTGGCCCAGAAATTTTGGAAAACTATAAATAGACCCCCTTGGGTGCCTTGGAGAGGATCCTTTTTTGGCTTCCTCCTCCCTTAGCTTCTTCTTCTTGGTAGAGTGGAGAGAGCTCCTCCAAGGCACCCTAGCTCGAGCATCGGCTAGGGAGGGGAAGAGCTCTGGTTGCCTTCCGGGTGTGAGGTGGGACCTCCGCGCTAGAGCCGAGGGTCTGTTCATAGTCTCCTAAGTCTCCGGTCCGTGACGTTCTCTCGAGTGTAGTAGGTGTGAGGTCACCCCTTTCAGGGACCCCGAACTCCACCGAGACCAAGTTCTTGGTTTCAACACTTTGGTGCGGTGAGCGTGGAGAGTGACCAGCACAGAAGATCCTGAGATAGTGTCATGACGGGAGGCCAAGGAGGTAGTGATGATCTCGGCGAGCTCCCCACCCCAGGGCCCTTCGTGGGGAGGCAAGAGTTCATGGCCTCCATCCAGGGCATCATGGAGATGCTGCGAAGCATTGCTCCTCAGGGTGGCAGCTCCACCCCGCCCCCTAGGAGTTAGCTCCCCCTCTCGACGAGTCGACTCCCAGGGGTCTAGGCGGGATGACCCCAGCAGGGGGAGAAGGAAGTGCACCAGGAAGAAGGCCAGGGAAGGAGAGGATGGGATGTAACACCCCCATCCGTCGCATGGCATATAACAGAAGGTCCAGCTGGAACCCGACGCCATATACCACAGACAGTCGGAAGGGTTACTAAATGAATAAATCAAACCATCTAATAAGACTACTCGTCCTAATCACAGAGCATTCTAGCGGAAGATTTTAAAGTTGAAAGAACCCAAAATTAATTCCATCAATATGAATGTCCACAGCTACAACAACAGGAATGAACCCCAAATACACTGATATAGGTACATGGCCTTATGGCCTTACAAATGTTCATAAATATAACATGTCTTACATACATCGGCTCGCAGGCCGGCCACACATGAGAAATGTAAAAACAACTATTCTACGGCCTTCTAGGGCCAGCACAGCAACATGGGCTCCAGCCCGCTATTTGGCGCTCGGCTCCGCAGCACCTGCAAGCACATACCACCGCACGGTGACAAATAAAGCAACGGTCAGCTAAAAGCCGACCAAATTATAACGACCCCGCCCCTTACTCGGGACGGCGGTGCTCTTTCCCTGCAAAACTTTAGCCAACAATATATATATAGCGCAATTATAATTCGCCACAGGTGTAGGCTCGCACGGCCAAACACCCCGTGCACTCAGGGCACATTCATGGTGGACCCTGACCCATCAGTGCATCCACCACCACCCCTAGGATGGCAACAACATGGAGCATTTAGCCTTTCTGACCACCGTCTAAGGCTCCAACTATGCCAACGGCCAGTCCCCGTCTTCGGGTCTCTCGCACCGAACCACATAGCCTAGGTCCAATTCCACTTGCCCGTTGCTCACGCCGCATGTCCAATTTAAGGAACTTTGCGCGGGCCAAGCTTCTCTCGGATCCCAAATTTTCCAAAACAATCTCATAACCCAGTTATGATCAAGGCCGGTTCCCAGACCGCCAAGTTAGCAGAACACGTTTCCGCTCAATTTTCCGGGTGCGCCTTGAAGCTAACCTTCAAGGATCCCTGCTGCAATCTACCGCGTAGAAACCCGAAAAATCCAAAGCACGGAGTCTTCTCCGGCAAAACCATATCAAATGCAACATCACCGATCCAGACAAAACACGTCCGGGTAGGCTTCACACACAATGCCTATGCCCGTACTTACGATTCCGGGCTTACATGCAACACAAGGGGGACTATTCCCGTCAACCCCAAGGAACACCACGCACTCACCGCATACTCGCGGGAGCGGGATTCCCTATGCAGAGAGAAAGAGCTTCAAGCGCTCGAGTTGAGAATCGTTACCCTTGTAGTCCGTTTTGGCGCCATGGAAAAACTACGCGGTTAGAACTCTTCGCAATGACTTTCCCTCCACGGATCCGCTCTCCGATTTCGAAATGGCGCTCCGATGCTCCGCCGGCGGCCGGAAACCTCCTTCTTCTTCCTCTCCTCTCTCACTTTGGAAGGGGAGAATTTTGGAGAGAAAATGAGGGAATAACTCCCTATTCCCGGCCTTAACAGAGCCTAAACTAATCTGGGCCGTCAGATCTAAATTAAAGAAAATGAACGGCTCGGATCTGCACAAAATCCCCAGAACTGGGTCGCACACGGCTTGGCACACGGCCGTGTCCAAGGCCGTGTGCCTCGATCCAGGCACGATCGTCGAACGGGGAAACGCACACGGGCCAAGACACGCCCGTGTCTGACCTGACACGCCCGTGTCGGGTTCCTCGACACGCCCGTGTTCGAGGGCGTGTCAGCATAACCGCCACGGCAACGGACACGACCCTCAGGACACGGGTCTGGACACGGGTTGGCACACGCCCGTGTCGGATGACACGCCCGTGTCATCCGGCCGTGTTTCTGGCCGTGTCCTTCTCGGGTTGAAAACGGCCAAAAAATCACCAGCCAGACACGGCCTTGGACACGCCCGTGTCCTAGGCCGTGTACCCCTACAGGCACCAAAAACTCTTTTTCCGCGACCGACTCGCACACAGAATTCGGGGCGTTACATGGGAGACGGGGTCGAGCGAGACCTCACCGGCCGGGAGCTGTTCTCCAGCCCGGCGAGTGCCAACCTCCCAGGCGAGCAGGCCGCGCGAGTAGAAGTGGCGAGACCACCCCTTAGGGGGTCACCCTTCAGCGAGCTGATCATCTCAGCTCCCGTTCCCGAGGGGTTCAGAGAGCCAGACATGGCTTACTATTCTGGGAAGGATGACCCTGTTCAGCATCTGCAGTGGTTCGAGGATGCCGTCTCCATCAGGCCGATGACGAACGCCTTCAAGTGTCGCCTCTTTGCGATCACGTTGAAGGAGAAGGCAAGGGATTGGTTCCATCAACTCCCTCCAAGGTCGATCTATGGGTTCGAGGACTTGAGCCGGAGCTTCCAGCTTCGCTTCTCCACCTCGAAGAAGCGGAAGAGGAGCCCCGAGTCCATCTTCCTGATAAGGCAGGGGGCCGAGGAGTCGCTGGCCCGTTACGTTGACAGGTTCCAAGAGGAGATCCTGGAGGTCCAGGAGATGCCGGGGTATGCTCTCCAGATGGCCTTCACTGTTGGGCTGAAGGAGGGCTTCTTCAAGATGAGCTTGACCCGGAAGGCCCCCCTTTCCTTCGAGGAGCTGATGGAAAGGGCGGCAGAGGAGATAGCCATGGAGGCGACCAACCCGGCGTTTGTCAAGAAATTGGCAAAGCTGACAGAGACAGAGGAAAAGGAGCAAGGTGGCTCGAGGCCCCAGGAGGGAAGAAGGAGAGAGGAGCGGAGAGCTCAGGAGGGTCTAGAGCCAGGTTGGAGGCAGCAGGGAGGACCCACTCAGGGCCCGGGAAGAGGTTACGCCCATGATGGGGGAAACTTTCATGGGAGCCAAGGAAGGTTCAACTTCCAGAGGCAAGCCCCTAGGCAACTCCTACCCCCACCACAGCAAGCGATGGAAATTGGTCGAAGGGAGAGGAGGAACCGCACGGGAAGGAAAAGAGTCAGAGTAGAGTTACCCTACTGTGAGTTCCACCAGGAGGAAGGCCACGCGACATCTACTTGCCCCGAATTTTTGGAGATGAGAAGGACAAGAGCTCCAGCACCGCAACCTCATCAGCCTCAACAAGCGCAAGACCCGGTGCGGATTGAAGAAGTCCGACCCGAGGCAACAGAGGAGAGATGTGAGGATAGGGTTGATGTGGGCACCCGGGGAAGGATCGGATGATTCACGGGGGAAGAGGGAGGTAAGAGAGAAGTGAATCATCTTTTTTATAATGAACTTAGCTTGCATTGTATTAGCTATGATTAATGGTAGAAACCACCGAAAAATATTTGTGGTCCATGAAAAGTCCCTTAGCTCCGAGATGGATTCCGCTGCCAGGCTCTCACTAGCTGGCGGGGCAGGTTGATCTCTCGTGGAGGCTAAGTCCCTTAGCTCCGAGATGGATTCCGCTGTCAGGCTCTCACTAGCTGGCAGGACAGGTTGATATCTCGTGGAGGCTAAGTCCCTTAGCTCCGAGATGGATTCCGCTGCCAGGCTCTCACTAGCTGGCAAGGCAGGTTGATCTCTCGTGGAGGCTAAGTCCCTTAGCTCCGAGATGGATTCCGCTGCCAGGCTCTCACTAGCTGGCAGGGCAGGTTGATCTCTCGTGGAGGCTAAGTCCCTTAGCTCCGAGATGGATTCCGCTGCCAGGCTCTCACTAGCTGGCAGGGCAGGTTGATCTCTCGTGGAGGCTAAGTCCCTTAGCTCCGAGATGGATTCCGCTGCTAGGCTCTCACTAGCTGGCAGGGCAGGTTGATCTCTCGTGGAGGCTAAGTCCCTTAGCTCCGAGATGGATTCCGCTGCCAGGCTCTCACTAGCTGGCAGGGCAGGTTGATCTCTCGTGGAGGCTAAGTCCCTTAGCTCCGAGATGGATTCCGCTGCCAGGCTCTCACTAGCTGGCAGGGCAGGTTGATCTCTCGTGGAGGCTCAGTCCCTTAGCTCCGAGATGAATTCCGCTGCCAGGCTCTCACTAGCTGGCAGGGCAGGTTGATCTCTCGTGGAGGCTAAGTCCCTTAGCTCCGAGATGGATTCCGCTGCCAGGCTCTCACTAGCTGGCAGGGCAGGTTGATCTCTCGTGGAGGCTAAGTCCCTTAGCTCCGAGATGGATTCCGCTGCTAGGCTCTCACTAGCTGGCAGGGCAGGTTGATCTCTCGTGGAGGCTAAGTCCCTTAGCTCCGAGATGGATTCCGCTGGCAGGCTCTCACTAGCTGGCAGGGCAGGTTGATCTCTCGTGGAGGCTACGTCCCTTAGCTCCGAGATGGATTCCGCTGCCAGGCTCTCACTAGATGGCAGGGCAGGTTGATCTCTCGTGGAGGCTAAGTCCCTTAGCTCCGAGATGGATTCCGCTGCCAGGCTCTCACTAGCTGGCAGGGCAGGTTGATCTCTCGTGGAGGCTAAGTCCCTTAGCTCCGAGATGGATTCCGCTGCCAGGCTCTCACTAGCTGGCAGGGCAGGTTGATCTCTCGAGGAGGCTAAGTCCCTTAGCTCCGAGATGGATTCCGCTGCCAGGCTCTCACTAGCTGGCAGGGCAGATTGATCTCTCGTGGAGGCTAAGTCCTCTAGCTCCGAGATGGATTCCGCTGCCAGGCTCTCACTAGCTGGCAGGGCAGGTTGATCTCTCGTGGAGGCTAAGTCCCTTAGCTCCGAGATGGATTCCGCTGCCAGGCTCTCACTAGCTGGCGGGGCAGGTTGATCTCTCGTGGAGGCTAAGTCCCTTAGCTCCGAGATGGATTCCGCTGCCAGGCTCTCACTAGCTGGCAGGGCAGGTTGATCTCTCGAGGAGGCTAAGTCCCTTAGCTCCGAGATGGATTCCACTGTCAGGCTCTCACTAGCTGGCAGGGCAGGTTGATCTCTCGTGGAGGCTAAGTCCTCTAGCTCCGAGATGGATTCCGCTGTCAGGCTCTCACTAGCTGGCAGGGCAGGTTGATCTCTCGTGGAGGCTAAGTCCCTTAGCTCTGAGATGGATTCCGCTGCCAGGCTCTCACTAGCTGGCAGAGCAGGTTGATCTCTCGTGGAGGCTAAGTCCCTTAGCTCCGAGATGGATTCCGCTGCCAGGCTCTCACTAGCTGGTAGGGCAGGTTGATCTCTCGTGGAGGCTAAGTCCCTTAGCTCCGAGATGGATTCCGCTGCCAGGCTCTCACTAGCTGGCAGGGCAGGTTGATCTCTCGAGGAGGCTAAGTCCCTTAGCTCCGAGATGGATTCCGCTGCCAGGCTCTCACTAGCTGGCAGGGCAGGTTGATCTCTCGTGGAGGCTAAGTCCCTTAGCTCCGAGATGGATTCCGCTGCCAGGCTCTCACTAGCTGGCAGGGCAGGTTGATCTCTCGTGGAGGCTAAGTCCCTTAGCTCCGAGATGGATTCCGCTTCCAGGCTCTCACTAGCTGGCAGGGCAGGTTGATCTCTCGTGGAGGCTAAGTCCCTTAGCTCCGAGATGGATTCCGCTGTCAGGCTCTCACTAGCTGGCAGGGCAGGTTGATCTCTCGTGGAGGCTAAGTCCCTTAGCTCCGAGATGGATTCCGCTGCCAGGCTCTCACTAGCTGACAGGGCAGGTTGATCTCTCGTGGAGGCTAAGTCCCTTAGCTCCGAGATGGATTCCGCTGCCAGGCTCTCACTAGCTGGCAGGGCAGGTTGATCTCTCGTGGAGGCTAAGTCCCTTAGCTCCGAGATGAATTCCGCTGCCGGGCTCTCACTAGCTGGCAGGTCAGGTTGATCTCTCGTGGAGGCTAAGTCCCTTAGCTCCGAGATAGATTCCGCTGCCAGGCTCTCACTAGCTGGCAGGGCAGGTTGATCTCTCGTGGAGGCTAAGTCCCTTAGCTCCGAGATGGATTCCGCTGCCAGGCTCTCACTAGCTGGCAGGGCAGGTTGATCTCTCGAGGAGGCTAAGTCCCTTAGCTCCGAGATGGATTCCGCTGCCAGGCTCTCACTAGCTGGCAGGGCAGGTTGATCTCTCGAGGAGGCTAAGTCCCTTAGCTCCGAGATGGATTCCGCTGCCAGGCTCTCACTAGCTGGCAGGGCAGGTTGATCTCTCGTGGAGGCTAAGTCCCTTAGCCCAGAGATGGATTCCGCTGCCAGGCTCTCACTAGCTGGCAGGGCAGGTTGATCTCTCGTGGAGGCTAAGTCCTCTAGCTCTGAGATGGATTCCGCTGCCAGGCTCTCACTAGCTGGCAGGGCAGGTTGATCTCTCGTGGAGGCTAAGTCCCTTAGCTCCGAGATGGATTCCGCTGCCAGGCTCTCACTAGCTGGCAGGGCAGGTTGATCTCTCAAGGAGGCTAAGTTCCTTACCCCGAGGCCGTCTCGTCACCCAGGCTCCCATTAGCTGGCTTAACAGGTTGACCCCTCCGGGAGGCCAAGTGTCTTCACCCAGAGGAGGTCTCGCCACCCAGGCTCCCATAGCTGGCATGGCAGGTTGAACCCGAGGGGAAGTTACACTCCGCGAATATGTTGGGTTGGATGTTTCTTTCCGAGCTTGTACCAACCTCGAAAAGAGCGGGGATTGTGTACAACCCCGTATTCGCGAAGATTGGGCCCCAAAACAAGGTAAGCAAGTTTTTAAGCTTTTTGGGAGTTTTGCACTCCTAGGGGCCAATTTTTGGTGAACATGTAAAACATACTTGTAGGGGGAGAAAATATTTCTCCCCCCAAGGCGCTTTTGACAAGCCACCCAGGCCGCCTCAGCCAGGCCGCAAGCCGCCCAGGCCGCCTCAGCCAGGCCGCAAGCCGCCCAGGCCGCCTCAGCCAGGCCGCAAGCCGCCCAGGCCGTCTCAGCTAGGCCGCAGGCCGCCTCAGCTCGCAGGCCGCCGCAGCCCACCTTGTCCTCGGCTCTCAGGCCGCCTCAGCCAGGCCGCAAGCCGCCCAGGCCGCCTCAGCCAGGCCGCAAGCCGCCCAGGCCGCCTCAGCCAGGCCGCAGGCCGCCTCAGCTCGCAGGCCGCCGCAGCCCACCTTGTCCTCGGCTCTCAGGCCGCCTCAGCCAGGCCGCAAGCCGCCCAGGCCGCCTCAACCAGGCCGCAGTCCGCCTCAGCTCGCAGGCCACCGCAGCCCACCTTGTCCTCGGCTCTCAGGCCGCCTCAGCCAGGCCGCAAGCCGCCCAGGCCTCCTCAGCCAGGCCGCAAGCCGCCCAGGCCGCCTCAGCCAGGCCGCAAGCCGCCCAGGCCGCCTTAGCCAGGCCGCAGACCGCCGTAGCTCGCAGACCATCGCAGCTTGCCTTGCCTCCGCCTCGCCCAGGCCGCCGTCTCGCCAAAGTTGGCCAGCTCGCAGGCCGCCCCAGCTCGCAGGCCGCCTCGGCTCGAAGGCCGCCGCAGCTCGCCTTGTCCTTGGCTCGAAGGCCGCCGCAGCTCGCCTTGTCCTCAGCTCGGAGACCGCCGCAGCTCGCCTCAGCCAGGCCGAAAGCCGCTCAGGCCGCCGTCTCGCCAACGTTGTCCTCAGCTCGCAGGCCGCCCCAGCTCGCAGGCCGCCCAGCTCGCAGGCCGCCCAGCTCGCCCAGCCTTCTTGCCCTGGGGGGAGTTACCCCTTTACCCCCCGGCGTGGCGGTTTCCTATTGGCCCGAGGTCTTTTGGCCGTAGGGGTATTTTGGTCATTTCTGGCCCAGGACTTTTGGAAAACTATAAATAGACCCCCTTGGGTGCCTTGGAGAGGATCCTTTTTTGGCTTCCTCCTCCCTTAGCTTCTTCTTCTTGGTAGAGTGGAGAGAGCTCCTCCAAGGCACCCTAGCTCGAGCATCGGCTAGGGAGGGGAAGAGCTCTGGTAGCCTTCCGGGTGTGAGGTGGGACCTCCGCGCTAGAGCCGAGGGTCTGTTCATAGTCTCCTAAGTCTCCGGTCCGTGACGTTCTCTCGAGTGTAGTAGGTGTGAGGTCACCCCTTTCAGGGACCCCGAACTCCACAGAGACCAAGTTCTTGGTTTCAACACCACTCCTTTCACAGGGGTTGGCTCCTAGGGATGTCGTCGGCTTTCCGCCTTCGGTCACAGAAGTGGCCGACCTCTGCCATGAGGATCCGCCTTCCGCTTCAGGGGTCGCTCCGCTTAACCCTCCAGCTGGTGAAACCAATCTGACACCAGAACACACCCTCCCTGCCGAAGGGGTTAACCCTGAGCCTTCCGCTTCCGTGCCGAGACCCCCACTTCTGACTATAGAAGGGGGCTCCTGATCCCACACTTGGCGAGACCAGCCCTCCGGAGCGCAGGACCTTTCGCCCGGGACGGGGCAAGCCGCTCCATCTACTTTTTGGAAAAGGTGCAAAGGATCATCCTGGCCCTTCTCACTGCCCGTTGGGGAAAGACATCTCTCACTCTCCAGGTAAGCGAGAACTTCCCCACTCTTCAATCATCCTCCCCCCCTCTTATTCTAGCCTTCCTCGTTTCCTCAGAGCCGAAAGACCTGGAGGTTGGAAAGGATGAAGGAGAAGAAGAAGAAGAAGAAGAAACAGGGGGAGACTCGCCCCTCCCTTCCGCTGGCGAGATGGAAGATTTTCTCGAGGGCCCAAGGAGTGGAAAGGAGCGGAGGCGGAGGATCGTGATAGTCTTATCGAAGCTCGCGCAACAGCAAAAGTCCAATTCTGCAGCGGTGAAGAGGATTCACGAGACGATGGAGCGGCGACTGGCGGCTGTTGAGCGGGACTGTGCAGACCTCCTTGGCGGGCGGGATTCCATGATGCGGCTTCCGGGGAAACCTCACCTAGGAGGCACATCGTGCGGATTCGAGATCAGCTCCGCCTGGCCAACCGGGGGCTAACATCCCTGACGGCCTTCTTCGAACCTCGAGACCCTACTCGGTCTGGCCGACGAGATCTAGGTCGTTGGCGGTGGGTGCCATACTGAGCTCTCCGGGCGATCCTTTTCTTTACCCGTCTTCTTGGCCTACCTCTTCCATCCGTACCCTTTTCACTTCTAGCGCAGGATAATTTCTTACAAGCAGTGTGTGTTACTGTTATTATTATTATTATTATTATTATTATTTTTACTATTGTTATTGGGATCTCTCGCCTGGCGAGACCCCATCTTTACCTGTGTTTCTTCAGTTCTCTTTTATATGTTGTTATAATGCCTTGTGAATGCCTAATGCATGCATCTTGCTCAATGCTTCTCGCGTACTGAGGCTGCCCGTCCTTTCTCCAGCCTCCCTTGGAGGCAATCGCTTCCCGTCAAACCACGGAGAGCTAGCGCAGGCGGATGGAAAGCGAAGAATCGGAATCGTTGACTCGTTGACTTTTCCCCGTCGTATTTTTCTTAAGAACTCATGATGACCCTGCTTTCTATAAATAAGTCAATCCACCTACCCCATTCTCCGCATTTATTGTAAATCCCCATCCATTGGTCAATTGCTTTCGCCTTTTCTTGAAGCGCAAGAGCTCTCGTCTTCGCGTCCCCCCTCTTCTCTCCTTCCTTCAAGATGCCAGGCGAGAGCGAGGGCCGCTCCAAGTGCGCGCAATCCTTCCTCGATCATGACTTCCCGCCCTGCCGGCTCACGCAAGCGGAGTTCGTCACCATAAACAAGAACTATATCCCGCTGGGGTTCACCGTGCGGAAACCGGGCGTGAGGACAGGGTGAACCTCGCGCCGGAAGGGGAGCTCGCCATTCCCTTGGAGCATTTCGAAGTGGGCCTTCGACTCCCCCTCTGGCCTGAGGTGCGCCAAGCCCTGTGCTACTACGGGGTGGTACTCGCTCAACTAAATCCAAATTCCATCGCCCTCCTTGTGGCTTTCGCCTGCTACATGCGGGAGGAAAGGATCGAGTTCAATCTATCGATCTTTCGAAAGTTGTTCAACTTCCGAGCCAATGGAGGGTCGGTCTTCCTCTCCGGCCAGTCGGTGAAAATGGCAGGTCTCGCTAACAAGCTGATGTAGGCTCACTCTTTCGAGCGTTATGGGTGGCCGACGGAACTAACACGACGTTCTCCGATAACTCTCACGTCACACTCAAGTACTTAACGCAGCAATGACACGATTAATATTGTTACTAATTAAATATTACAGGGGGGTTCGCAAGGCCCCTTAAGATAATACCAAGGCGATATGCTGAGGTCCTCTCAAGCGAAAAGAACCCACACGGTTCGATCGAGCATAGTTGTATCAAAAGAGAATCCACCGAAAACAAAAGATTCAGACAAGAGTGGTTCTCTTCCAACAAAATAAAATGAGGGCCGCCACGCCTCACGAACTTAAACGAAAGAAATAAACACGACAATAACTAAAAGAAATTAGCCACGAAAATTCAAGCGTTACACAAGCCACGCAATTTGCCAATGCCACAAGATCTATCTAAAGAAGAGAAACACATAAAGGTGGAAATGTTCGTTACCCAACCGGATTTGATGAATCTGGTTCACTCTACTAGAATCGCTCTTCAACGGCTCCGCCAGAGATACGCCGAGGGAGAGAAATTTGTCGCCTTCTTCGTATCACGATATATTTGGAAAGTCCCAGCAAAATCTTCTAAATATGAAAATAATATTTCTCAATAAGGCAGGAAAGAGAAAGGTGACAGGATATCAGAAATAATTAAGGAATGATATAATGTCAAATATGGTAGGTAGAGAATTTAAGGACAGGGATATATTTTGAATATGGTAAATAAGGGATGAATATGGTAGAGGATCTTTAAGGTTTTTAGGAAGGGGAATAGGGTGGGGGTCGGATTTGGTGAGGAGGAGGAGGAGGCCTCGGGTGAGAGGTGGGGTGGACGGATTTGTGAAGGGTGGTGGTGGTGGGACTCGGGTTAAGGAGTTTTGGTGGTAGCCGGACTTGTGAGAGTGGAGGTGACGGCTTGGAGGTTGAGGAAAAGAGATGGCTCGTGTAGCAAGGAGGCAAGGTAGAGATGAGGAAGGAGAGGAAGGGAGGCCGAGAGAGAGGGGAGGGGAAGGGTGGCCGGCGGCCAAGGGAGAAGAGGAATAGAGGGGGCCGAAATTTGCCTTGAAGAAGGAGGAGGATTTCAATCTTGAAATTTGTTTTCTTTTCATTCATTCACTAGGGAAAAACAAAGAATTACATGCCTTTATATAGGCTTTACAATCAAGGTAAAAGGGCTACATGCCGCCCAACATGAAAATGAAATAAGACAACCATACACCATGGTTTTATAAAATAACCATGTTACAAATAATACATGAAATTAAACATGAAATAAAAATGATAATTTTGAAATAAAACAACAAATAAATTATATTATTACTCAATTATTATTTATTAATATATATTGTTAATAAATAATAATTGAGCTTGCGCTCCGGACGGCTATTGTGGCGACGCCAATAATTGGGCTTGCGCTCCAGACGGCTATTGTGGCGACGCTTCCAAGGGTCGTCCGTAAGCATGCTGTCGCCGTCATCAAAGTGTTGCGGGCCGACGACTCCATTCAAATCTATCGGGTCACCATCATCGTCATAGGGAGGACGCTCCTTGGCCACATGTCGTGGGAAGTCGGCTCCATCAATCCTCCCCCTCTTAAAAATACTCATCACTGATGAGTATACCTGTGTGTACTCGCCTGGAAGGTCATCGGCGGGGAAGAAGAACCTGCATGGCAAAAGGTGGTCTTGGAGAGACCTCAAAGACGCATTATCCAAAGAAGGAAAAAGAATTTCAACAACATCCACCAACATACCTCCGATGGAGACCGAGAAGGAGAACGATCCTAGGAAACTATCACCACCCAACCCAATAGAAAGCATAGTGAAAAATATATACGGAGAGGTAGACATTTCAAGTGGCATAAAGGCATAAAGCGTAAAGTATGTAACGATGAAAATAGGAGCTATGCCTCAATCAGTGGAAAACTTTTAAAAGAAATGTCATGTCACCAAACTTCCGTAAAATTCGTAAAGAATAGACTAGCCGATTCGTTATTATTTCTAAGGTGCCCGGGAGCATCCGTTCAGGGGTGAGACAATTCAAAACCAAATCAATCACACAACGGTGGGAGACTTTTTGACACAAACTCGCAAGTAAATTAAAGGACGCATTTTGATGGGTTAAAAGGATAAGAATGCGCCTAATTAACTTAAAACCATGTGGGGTGAACCCATGTGCAACATGACTAGAATTAATAGTAGAAAATAACGGAACTATGTCAGGTGGCACGGGTGCTTTAAATTCAAAAATTATTTTTGTGGAGCCGAACGTTTTCGTTTTAAATTTGGAATTAAATTTTGATTTAAAAATGTCGTAATGAATAGCCAGCAGAAAACGTTCGCCACCAACTACGTTTACCCACATACATCGTAGTAAGCCTAATGGGGAGGCGGTAATAATAAACTTCGCCAAATATAAAGGGCTACGAATGACTAGCTCGTGTCCTAACAAATCATCTACTCGAGTTAAATGAACCGGAGGGAGAGTCGACATGGGTGATTCCGTAGGAGAAGTTAAGTCACACTCAATGTCAAAACACGGATTACTCATCCAAGAACAAGCCTCCGATTGCAGGCCGTTAAAATCATAGGAAAAATTAAACAGTGGATTCGTCCTCACTGAAAATTCATCCGACAAGTCTTCCAACTCATTCGATACTTCATTTAATTCAGAATTAGTGATCGTATCATAGGTAGGCAAAATCATATCCGACAAAATTTCTAAACAGTTTTTGGCCCCAGGTAAAGGAGCTATCAATGAAATGTTTATCGGACCCTCAGGGCAACCATCCTCCAAAGAAAAGTCATCCGCGCAGGGTAAATCTACCAAAGCTTCACAACCTTCGTTGACCAGCTCTTCCCATGAGGTGGGTACGTCGTCACAATCAAAATAAAGGGATGGGCAAATCGAATCCCGGGGAGTATCAAAATTAACTTGACTTTTAAGCGGCGTTGATACCGTCAATGAACTAACTCCCGGATGTATCACAATAAGATTATCCCAAATTGAACAATCATCACAAGGTGACTCTTCCAATACCGTTGAAACATCTATTAATTATAGGTCAACCATAATAATATCGGGTCCTATCAAGTCATCACCTAAATTAGTAACAGGTAAGCTTTCAACATTGGATGACTCTACCGACTCAGCCGAAACGTCTTCTGACTCGGGATCATCAGACGACTCCCTGACTAAAATATCGTCGAAGGGGGGTGGAGATGATTCCTCGGGATAGAAATCCTCGTCCAGGTCACTAGGGTAACCAATCTCCTCAACGTCACTAAAAGCGTCAGCGAGAATTGCCTCGTCCTCAGTGACGGGCTTAGTCTTATTCACATCCTCAGGTTCAACAGGAGAGTCAGGCACTATCGTAAGTGAAGGAAGACTCTCACCTGGCTGATTAACTTCATCATCCAGAGATTCTATATCCACATAAGAATCCTCAGAGGTATCAATCACTATACCAGAGGGCTTAGATGTCGAGGCTAAAGAAGCTAGCACCCTAATAGTAACCTCTTTCGAGTTCAAATTTTGGGGTCTAAATGGCTTATGTTCCCTATAGGTGGGACTAGGCACACTTTGGGTATTACTACCTCTCTGGGGATAGGATCTATCCTGAGGCGTAGGGTCACTCCTATAAGCAGATACTGGTCTGGTGCCATAACTATTTTTACTAACGGGTGTGGTGCTATTAGTACGCAGGTAGGCGGGATCAAATTGATCCGAGAGGAGGCTACGCATGTGCGGCCAAGTATAATGATAGCTACCAACACGACGCTCTTCGTTTAACCAAAATAATCGGGCTCGACCTACTAACCGCTCTCGGGCAAAGCTAACCTTTTTGTAGTCATCCCATAAGTGACAATTAAAATATTGTTCTAATCCCTTAAGCCAGTCTCGAAAACTTTGGGGATACTCTAAACCGTCATAAATAGGATAAATGTGGTGTGCCCTAGGGGTGTGTTTAGTCATATCCTTAGCATAAGAATAGTCTAACTGGGTAGCATATATGTCATATGCCATTTAGTGAGAACCGGAGAGAAAACTCACCCAGAACTGGTGCACATGCAATGACTAAATAATCTGACCCTACTTAATTTTAAAAGATGGAAGTGTTCCCGCTTAGCCACTAAGGTTATAATTATATAAAATAGATTTTCTTGCTGGAAAAAATATGAGGATTATTAAAAAAAATTATTTTTGAATTTTGCTGAAAATATAAAAATATAGGCCGCTATTTGCAGACCAACTATTAAATTTTAAAATAACTTAATAAAAATATTGATTTAATGAAAAATAAAAATTTTTTTTTTGGATTTCTGAAATTGGAAATTTGAAATTTGAAATTTGAAATTTCGAAATTTGAAATTTGAAATTGGAAATTTCGAAATTTGAAATTTGAAATTGGAAATTTGAAATTTCAAATTTGAAATTTGAATTTTAAATTTTGAAATTTGAAATTTGAAATTTGAAATTTTGAAATTGGAAATTTGAATTTTGAATTTTGAAATTTGAAATTTGAATTTGAATTTTGAAATTTGAAATTTGAAATTTTAATTTTGAAATTCGAAATTTGAAATCTGAAATCTGAAATTTGAAATTTAAAATTTGAAATTTGAATTTAAGAGGGGGAGGAGTGTCAATTAGGAAATTGACGAGAACCTCCCTCTGATACCAAATTGATGTAGGCTCACTCTTTCGAGCGTTATGGGTGGCCGACGGAACTAACACGACGTTCTCCGATAACTCTCACGTCACACTCAAGCACTTAACGCAGCAATGACACGATTAATATTGTTACTAATTAAATATTACAGGGGGGTTCGCAAGGCCCCTTAAGATAATACCAAGGCGATATGCTGAGGTCCTCTCAAGCGAAAAGAACCCACACGGTTCGATCGAGCATAGTTGTATCAAAAGAGAATCCACCGAAAACAAAAGATTCAGACAAGGGTGGTTCTCTCCCAACAAAATAAAACGAGGGCCGCCACGCCTCACGAACTTAAACGAAAGAAATAAACACGACAATAACTAAAAGAAATTAGCCACAAAAATTCAAGCGTTACACAAGCCACGCAATTTGCCAATGCCACAAGATCTATCTAAAGAAGAGAAACACATAAAGGTGGAAATGTTCGTTACCCAACCGGATTTGATGAATCTGGTTCACTCTACTAGAATCGCTCTTCAACGGCTCCGCCAGAGATACGCCGGAGGGAGAGAAATTCGTCGCCTTCTTCGTATCACGATATATTTGGAAAGTCCCAGCGAAATCTTCTAAATATGGAAATAATATTTCCCAATAAGGCAGGAGAGAGAAAGGTGGCAGGATATCAGAAATAATTAAGGAATGATATAATGTCAAATATGGTAGGTAGAGAATTTAAGGACGGGGATATATTTTGAATATGGTAAATAAGGGATGAATATGGTAGAGGATCTTTAAGGTTTTTAGGAAGGGGAATAGGGTGGGGGTCGGATTTGGTGAGGAGGAGGAGGAGGCCTCGGGTGAGAGGTGGGGTGGACGGATTTGTGAAGGGTGGTGGTGGTGGGACTCGGGTTAAGGAGTTTTGGTGGTAGCCGGACTTGTGAGAGTGGAGGTGACGGCTTGGAGGTTGGGGAAAAGAGATGGCTCGTGTAGCAAGGAGGCAAGGTAGAGATGAGGAAGGAGAGGAAGGGAGGCCGAGAGAGAGGGGAGGGGAAGGGTGGCCGGCGGCCAAGGGAGAAGAGGAATAGAGGGGGCCGAAATTTGCCTTGGAGAAGGAGGAGGATTTCAATCTTGAAATTTGTTTTCTTTTCATTCATTCACTAGGGAAAAACAAAGAATTACATGCCTTTATATAGGCTTTACAATCAAGGTAAAAGGGCTACATGCCGCCCAACATGAAAATAAAATAAGACAACCATACACCATGGTTTTATAAAATAACCATGTTACAAATAATACATGAAATTAAACATGAAATAAAAATGATAATTTTGAAATAAAACAACTAATAAATTATATTATTACTCAATTATTATTTATTAATATATATTATTAATAAATAATAATTGGGCTTGTGCTCCGGACGGCTATTGTGGCGACGCCAATAATTGGGCTTGCGCTCCGGACGGCTATTGTGGCGACGCTTCCAAGGGTCGTCCGTAAGCATGCTGTCGCCGTCATCAAAGTGTTGCGGGCCGACGACTCCATTCAAATCTACCGGGTCACCATCATCGTCATAGGGAGGACGCTCCTTGGCCACATGTCGTGGGAAGTCGGCTCCATCACAAGCACCACCACTTCGCGAAAAGATTCGTATTCGTCTCGGGACCTTTCGACAACGTCCCTCTCGCCCCCATCCAATATGACGTCGTGACTTACAAGCCTCCCACTCTCGGGGAGCGAGAGGGTGCTCTCGTTGAATTCTTTAGCTCCAAGGTTTTTGACGTTCCCTTCCTCCGACGAGACCTTGAAGCCCTCCAACCGGTACCCCTCCCCCCCGACGAAGGTAACTCTCTGGATTTATCTTGCATAAGGTTATTTCAAAGGAAAGGCTTTATAAAAACCACGGGCTTTGCAGGTGAGCGAGATCTCCCCGTCCACTAGCCCTTCGAAGAGTCCAGGGCGCTTACCAACGCCATGGTTCGCGTCAAGGCGGCCGTCGACGCCTGCCGGAAAGAGCCTGGAGTTTCCTCCGCACCAAGCGTTCCGAAGCAAAAAATCGAGCTCCCTCCCAGCTCCCACTTCCAAAAAATCAAAGCCGACCACCGCGGAAAATGACAAGATGGTGATATCAGCGCCCGCCGAGACCCCTATCGCGATCCCTTCCGCTACCGCCAAGGCGTATGCAAGCCAGCCTGCATCAGAGACCCCCGCCGAGACCTCCTCCGTTGCTGGCGAGGCGGAAGCGGGCCTGCTTGCCGCAAAGATTCCAGCCGAGCCCTACCGCGGTACGGTGCCAAAAGGGCATCAGAACTTTGGTTTTGGTGATAAGTATAAGGACACGGAGGGCTTCCCTATGCTCCAGTGCGACCCCACCAATAACCGCATAGCCGTTTCTACCCTTCTCCCCTCCTGGAAGGAGAGAGACGATGTCTTCGGCCACGCCTTCGCACTGGGATACGACCTCTACAGCCGGGAAGACGCCGACTCCTTCGACAGGACAACGACAAATGGCCTCGTTTTTGACGCCGCCCAGGCACAGCTTCGAATGGTCCAGCTTTCGCACATGGTCGGGCGCCGCACCCTTGCCATAGAGCGGAACTTCGTTGACATGCTCAGGGCGAGGGATGCCTCGGTGGCGGAAGTCGCCTCCCTGAGGGCCGAATTAGCTGCCGCTCAACAACTCCTCTCCACTCGCCCGACCCCCGAGGTAAGCAGGACCTTCCAACGTTTCTCGCCCTTCCATTCGTTTACGTCTTTCGCCTGAATGGATCGCCTCGCAGGATCTCGGGGAGATTGAGCTGTCTCGCGCGCGAGCGGCCCGCGCCAAGGCTGAGAACCAAGTGTTACGGGCCGAGGTGAAGCGTCTGGAGGAGGCCCTAGCTCTGGCCAGGGATCGTCCGCAGCGGGAGGAAAGGGTAGAGCGCCATCATTATTCTCCATATGAGATCGACGTCATCGTCCAGGAGAATGCGCAAGCAACATCAAAGATGGTGATCGAAGTTTTGCGAGAGTCGAGGCTGCTGAACGAAAGAGGCGAGACCTTCACTGCGCGAGGGATCCTGCCTTTTTTGTTTGAGCCCATTCCCCGCCCTGCGGGAGAGGACGGCTCTCCGACAGACGGCGCGGCGGAGCTCGCGAGAACTATCAGGCGCTCCCCCGGCGAGTCCTCAGGCTACTCTCCTAGCAGATCCTCCGGCGAGACCTCAAGCAGCAGCTCCAGCGGAAACTCCGACGAATCAGCCTGATAGCCTTTGCGCTAGTTTTCCCTCTTATTGTGACCTTGTTCTGATACAATTAAGCTTTACGAACTAAGTTACTGTAATTTTTGTACCGGGGGCGAAATCCCCTTACTGCTTCTTCTCTTCTATTTGAATGCGGAAATGTCTGCTTTGTCGCTGGAATGTTTGTCAACTTTACGCGGACCCTATGCTCTTTTAGGTGACGATCGCTTTCCACCCTGAGAGTTGGCTTAGTGGGATCTGCTAGAAAGAGTATGCCGAGAGCCTTTCCTTAGAGGCTGCGCCCTGAATCCCTGTCGAGTTAAGCTCGTCGGGGCCCCCAGTCAGTTGATCATGGAGAGAGCCTTGCCGAGGACCCGACTAAAACCCCTGCCAAGAAATATGTGCCGAGAGCCTGTCGGGAATGGTCTGGGTCATTCCTTCCCTACTTAGGGCTTGAAAGCGTTCAATTCTAAACATGTCAACAAGGGGCTTTGTGTCTCCATCATCTTTTCAACTCCCTCGTCTACTCGGGGTAGTGCAAAAGAAGACTCCAAGAACAAACCCTCTCCCCCAGGTGTGCCTACAGCCCTGCCCAGCTAATGAGAGTCTGAGCAGCGAGTCTACCCGGGGCCAAGCAGCACTCGGGGTCCCTTACCCCCACAGGCGAGCCTTCGGACCTGCCAGCTAGTAGGAGCCAGGCAGCGGGTCTACCTGGGGCCGAGCCAAGCTCGGGGTAGTGCAAAGATCTCCAAGAGCAAATCCTTTCCCCCAGGTGTGCCTACAACCCTACCTAGCTAATGAGAGCCTGGGCAGCGAGTCTACCCGGGGTCGAGCAGCACTCGGGGTCCCTTACCCCCACAGGCAAGCCTTCGGACCTGCCAGCTAGTAGGAGCCAGGCAGCGGGTCTACCTAGGGCCGAGCCAAGCTCGGGGTAGTGCAAAGATAAGAGCAAATCCTTTCCCCCAGGTGTGCCTACAGCCCTGCCCAGCTAATGAGAGCCTGGGCAGCGAGTCTACCCGGGGCCGAGCAGCACTCGGGGTCCCGAACGCCCACACGCGAGCCTTCAAACCTGCCAGCTAGTAAGAGCCAGATAGCGGGTCTACCTGGGGCTGAGCCAAGCTCAGGGTAGTGCCAAGATCTCCAAGAGCAAATCATTTCCCCCAGGTGTGCCTACAGCCCTGCCCAGCTAATGAGAGCATGTGCAGCGAGTCTACCCAGGGCCGAGCAGCACTCGGGGACCCTTACCCCCACAGGCGAGTCTTCGGACCTGCTAACTAGTAGGAGCCAGACAGCGGGTCTACCTGGGGCCGAGCCAAGCTTGGGGTAGTGCAAAGATCTCCAAGAGCAAATCCTTTTCCCCTAGGTGTGCCTACAGCCCTGCCCAGCTAATGAGAGCCTGTGCAGCGAGTCTACCCAGAGCCGAGCAGCACTCAGGATCCCTTACCCACACAGGCAAGCCTTCAGACCTGTCAGCTAGTAGGAGTCAGACAGCAAATCTACCTGGGGCCGAGCCTAGCTCGGGGTAGTGCAAAGATCTCCAAGAGCAAATCCTTTTCCCCGAGGTGTGCCTACAACCCTGCCCAGCTAATGAGAGCCTGGGAAGCGAGTCTACCCGGGGCCGAGCAGCACTCGGGGTCCCGTACTCCCATAGGCGAGCCTTCGGACCTGCCAGCTAGTAGGAGCTAGACAGCGGATCTACCTGGGGCCGAGCCAAGCTCGGGGTTGTGCAAAGGTCTCCAAAAGACAAAAGGAAACCAATCATGAAAAGAAAATCAGAGATGTTATTACAAATAGGATTTACAACTTTGCCCCCCACTAGGGGTAGAAGCGCTTCAGGTCATCTCCGCTCCATGCATGACTCATGGATACCCATTCCACATTTTGGAGGTGGTATCCCCCTGACCCTAGGACCTTTTCTACGATATAGGGCCCCTCCCAGTTGGGGTTAAGCTTACCCACTGGGGCCGACCTTCCTGCGGCGTCAACCTTCTTCAGGACCAAGTCCCCTTCCTTAAACTTCATTATTCTCACATGTTTATCAAAGTACTTTGCCATTCTTCGCTTGATCTCTTCCTGCGAGAGTTTGAAAGGGGTCTCGCTAGTGGCTATGTTTGGGGTGGTACGAAAAGCCCACAGCACCGAGGGAAGCTGCTCCACCCAGCTCCCCCTCAAGTTTTTCACCTTCTTCTTAAGCAGGTTCACTATAATTTTGTTCGTCGCCTCCACCTGACCGTTGCTTCTGGGGTGGTGGACGGAGGCACACCTGAGGTTGATGCCCAGCTGAGTGCAGAAACCTATGAACTCTTCACGTGCAAACTGTGGACCATTGTCCGTGACAATGGCCTGAGGCAGCCCGTGTCTGTAGATGATCTCCCCCCAAACGAAATTCCTAATGACTTGGGATGTTACTTTGGCCAACGCCTTAACCTCCAGACATTTAGAGAAGTAGTCAATCATAACTAAGAGAAACCTCCTCTGCCCGCTCGCCGGGCGGAACGGCCCGACTAGGTCCATCCCCCAAATGGCAAAGGGCCATGGCGTCGTAATGCTTCGAAGCCGTTGAGCGGGTAAGAGCTGGAGGGGGGCGTAGAGTGGGCATTTCTGGCACCTCTTCGCAAACTCCATGACATCCTTCCTCAGGGTGGACCAGAAATACCCCTGCCTAACCACCCGTGCCTCCAACATCCTTCCTCCGGAATGGCTACCACATTCCCCAGAGTGTATCTCCTCCAAAATACGCCGGGTCTTATCTTCCGTCACACATCGCGCCAGAAGGCCCGAGAGCATCTTCCGATGCAAGCTTCCTTCGTGCATGAGATAGTGGGCTGCCTTACGCCGAAAACTCTTTGCCTCCTTGATTCCCTCAGGGATGTTGCCCGTGACGAAGAAGGTCACGAAGGGGTCCATCCATGAGGCTCGCTGATCTACTTCCATTAGCTCCCCTTCCTCGATCGACGGACAAAAAAGATCAGTCAAAGTTCCCCCCTCGGGGTCCAAACTTAGCCAATCGGTCGGCTGCCTCATTCTCTTCCCTAGGTAGGTGCTGCATTGAGAAGGTTCGGAACCCCCCTATGATCCCCCTCGCCTTCGCTAAATACCTCTAGAGGGTTGGTTCCCGAGCTTCATACTCCCCCCTGATCTGGGACGCCACCACTAGTGAATCTGTGAACACTTCCACATCGTGAACTTCGAGCTCCTTGGCCAACCACAACCCGGCTATGACGGCCTCATATTCTGTCTGGTTGTTAGTGACTGAGAAGTATAGCGCCACCTCCTGCTCTATGGTGACCCCCTGGGGGCTTACTAGCACCACCCTTCCCCCCAGGGAATGCTTCCCTGAGGCCCTATCGACATACATCTTCCACGCCTCCTTCGGCAGGGCATCTCCATCTCCTAACTCTGCGACGTAATCAGCCAAGAAGTCAGCCACCGCCTGTGCCTTAATGGAGAGCCTTAGTGCAAAAGAGACGTTGAATTCGCTAAGCTCGATGGACCACTTGGCCAACCGCCCCGAGTGTTCTACCCCTTCAAAGATCTTGCGCAGGGGGTGGTCGATTACTACCTTGATTGAATGAGCCTGAAAGTACGACCCGAGCTTCCGGGCCGAGACAACCAGCGAGAAAGCTAACTTTTCTAAGATGGCGTAGCGCAGTTCGGCCTTCTTTAGGACTCTACTGACATAATAAATGCGAAACTACCTTTTTCCTTCCTCCCTTACCAACACAGAGCTCACTGCCTCAGCCCCTACCCCAATGTACAAGGCTAATTCCTCCCCCTCCTTCGGACTCTGCAGGAGTGGCGCTTGGGTCAGCTGAATCTTCAATGCCTGAAAAGCCTGTAACGACCCGGCCCTTTAGACCAAGGCCGCCCGGCCCACCAGTAGCCCATGGACCTTTAGACCACGGACCACAGTGGTACAGCCGGAATATACCAAGGCCTGCAGGCCGTACACCCCAACGCCTCTTTGGCCTATTTCTCAACAAACAACGCGTTGTTGGCGCAAGGATTCGAACCCGCAACCCTTGATAAGAAACCTTCAACAGTTCTCATCACCAGCTGAGCTGCAGCTCAGTTGGTGATGAGCTCAGTTGGTGATGAGAACTGTTGAAGGTTTCTTATCAAGGGTTGCGGGTTCGAATCCCTACGCCAACAATGCGCTGTTTGCTGAGAAACATGCCATAAAGGCGTTGGGGTGTACGGCCTGCATGCCTTGGTATATTCCGGCGGTACCACCGTGGTCCGTGGTCTAAAGGTCCATGGGCTACTGGTGGGCCGGGCGGCCTTGGTCTAAAGGGCCGGGTCGTTACAAAAAAGTGCACTTTTTTTGTAACGACCCGGCCCTTTAGACCAAGGCCGCACGGCCCACCAGTAGCCCATGGACCTTTAGACCACGGGCCACGGTGGTACAACCGGAATATACCAAGGCCTGCAGGCCATACACCCCAACGCCTCTCTGGCCTGTTTCTCAGCAAACAGCGGGTTGTTGGCTCAGTTGGTGATGAGAACTATTGAAGGTTTCTTATCAAGGGTTGCGAGTTCGAATCCCTGCGCCAACAACGCGCTGATTGCTGAGAAACAGGCCAGAGAGGCGTTGGGGTATACGACCTGCAGGCCTTGGTATATTCCGGCTGTACCACCGTGGTCCGTGGTCTAAAGGTCCAGGGGCTACTGGTGGGCCAGGCGACCTTGGTCTAAAGGGCCGGGTCGTTACAAAAAAGTGCACCAGTAGCCCATGGACCTTTAGACAACGGACCATGGTGGTACATTCAGAATATACCAAGGCCTGCAGGCCGTACACCCCAACGTCTCGCTGGCCTGTTTCTCAGCAAACAGCGCGTTGTTGGCACAGGGATTCGAACCCGCAACCCTTGATAAGAAACCTTCAACAGTTTTTAAATCAAAGACACTATTTTTCCTCAACGTAAAACACTATCTTTTCATACCTACTATATTCACCTTAGGGTCGTGCACGCATAAGTCGCCCCCCGGGGACACTTATGCTCATTTAGGGTATCAACTTAATTGAACCAAAGTATTTTCTACTGCGTATAAATATAATTTTAACTGTGCACTAGCTGATCCTCCGGGCCGAGGGATATGGACATTCAACATAACTGATTTTCTTTCATATTTAATCAACATTTTTCCTTAAAACCTAACGTTTGGAGTTTTGCCTGAGCGTGTGCAGTTATTCCCTGCACGACGTGGCATCACGACACGTGTTTTCTCTTACTCTGATACGATTTTTACCGTTGAGAAAATGCGGGTCGTGACAAAGCCTCCTCACATTCCTTCGTCCACTCGAACTATTTACTCCCCCGAAGTGCTTTGAAAAAAGGCGAGCACCTCTCTCTAGCCCGAGAGAGGAAACGACTCAGCCCAGCCAGCTTACTTGTTAAGCACTGAACCTCCTTAGTGCTGCGAGGTGATTCTAACTCCATGATGGCTCTCACCTTATCCGGGTTAGGCTCGACCCCTGCCAGGGTTAGAAGGTGTCCGAGGAACTTGCCTCGGCCTGCCCCGAAGACGCATTTTTGGGGGTTCAGCCTCATCTTGAACTTTCACAGAGTTGCGAACGTCTCCTACAGATCGAGCAAGTGTGAACCCACTTCCCTGCTCTTAACCATGAGGTCATCGATGTAGACCTCCAAGTTTCTTCCCCTTTGATCTTTAAACACTCGGTCCATCATCCATTGGTACGTAGCCCCCGCGTTCCTTAGCCCGAAGGGCATCATTTTATAGCTAAAGAACCCCTCCCTCGTGATGAAGGAGACATCCTTGACGTCGGGGGGATGCATGCGGATCTGGTGATAACTTGAAAAAGCATCCAAAAAACTCATGATAGAAAAACCGACGGCTGAATCAACTAGTGCGTCGATCCGAGGCAGTGGGTAGCAATCCTTAGGGCATGATTTATTTAATAAAGAAAAGTCTACACACATTCTCCATCTCCCATCAATCTTATTTACCATCACCACATTGGAGATCAGCCTGGACACTGGATCTCTGAAATAAAGCCTGCATCGAGAAGCTTCTTCACCACCTCGTGGATCAGATCCTTCAGCTTTGTGGCGATGGTCCTCATCTTCTGGCGGATGGGGCGTGTCTTGGGGTCTAGGTTCAAGCAGTGACAAGCCACGTCAGCGTCAATGTCCGGCATGTTTGTCGTGCTCCAGGCGAAGATGTCAACGTTCTTTTGGATGCACTCCCGCATCCTCGCCTGGTCTTCTTGGTCCAAGCCTCCGTTGACCCTCACATTCTCCACCTTCCCTGCCCTGCTGACCACCTCCATCTCCATAACTTCCTCTGCCGGCTCCAGCTAGCCGAACCTTCTCCCCGCTAACCCTCTCCTCCTCTTCTCTCCAGTCCTTAACATCTAGCCTCTCCACCTCCATCGCTTCCAACCAACCCTCCTCGGGCAGAACCACCTCCCTGCCCCTCCGGACCTCCCCCTCTATCTCTCCCTCCATCCTCTGCTCCCCCCACCTCACTCAGGCTTGCTCCTTCCTTGTCTACTTCCTCCTCCTCAGTCTCTCCCCCAACCTCGCCTGGGTTCACTACCTCCTTCCTCGCGGCCCCCTCTTTGACCTTCTCCTCAACCTTATCCAGACTCATCTCTCCTTCCCCCTCAACTTCCTCTGCCCTGGCCATCTCCCTTTCTAGCTCCCCTGCTTCCTCCATCTAAGATATAGTGTTGACGGCAGTCACATAGCACTGTCTCGCCACTCTTGGGTCTCCACTGATCCTGACATGCACCCCTCCGCTATTGAACTTGAGGCATTGATGGAATGAGGAGGGGACACAACGAAAGGCTTTGATGAGAGGTCGCCCGAATATTGCGTTGTAGCTGCTCGCGGCGTCAACAATGACGAACTGGCAGTTCCTCGATACCCCCCCAATGTCACATACAACCCTATCCCTCCTTCTACCTCCTTCCGCTCCCTCGAGAACCCAAACAACGGTCCATCCGAGGCTAGCACCCTCTGAGCTTTCACCTTCATCTCATCAAAGGCTTTCTTGAAGATTACGTTCACGAAACTCCCAATATTGTCCACCAGTATCCGGGAGACCGTGAAATTCTTTATCACTGTCTTGATCACCATGGCGTCGCAGAATGGATCCTCGTAATCTGACAAGTCTTTCACTGAGAAAGTGATCTTCTCCTCCGGCGGGGGGGGGGGGGGGGGGGGGGGGTCTGGGAGGTCGAGGCGACGCTCCTTCGGTACATAGTTTGAAAACACCCCTTGCGGGTAGCCTCGATCCCCACACCTCCGTTGATCACCCCGATCCCTCCTCGGGTCCCCACATCCACCCGGTCTTCGCATCTATCATCTCCTCCTCCTTCTGGCAGAACTTCCTCAATCCTCACGGGGGGTTGCTGTTGAGCTTTCCCCCTTGCTGCCCTCATCTCTAGAAATTCTAGGCAGGTGGCCATCGCGTGACCCACCTCTTGGTGAAAATCACAGAAGGGCAACACCACCCTGTCTTTTCTCCACCTCGATCCTCCCTGATCTCCTCTCCTTCCTCCTCTTCCCCTTACTATCTCCATTGCTTCCTGCTGCGGCCGGAGGGGGACCCTCTGCCCCTGCCTCCAAGCCGGTTGGTTGGTCCTCCTTTGCTCCCTGTAGTTGTCCCTGCCCGGGAATCCACCACCTTGTCCTTGAGGGTGACCCTCTTGGGACCTCCATCCCAACCTGTTGTTCGGCTCTCACGACCCCCAACTTGGAACCCCCCTTCTCTCCTCCCTTCTCTCTCTCTCTACCTCCTTGCTCCAGCTTCCTTTCCATCTTCTTCCGCCAACTTGGCTAACCTTCTTGCAAATGCCGGATTGGCCGACTCAATCTCAATCTCTTTTTATTCCCTCTCTATCAGCTCCTCGAAGGAGAGGGGGGAACCCTCTTCAGCTTCATGCTAAAGAAACTGGGCCTCAGCCCCAGAGTGAAGGCCAACATCACCGTGTACCTCAGCATCTCTTGCACCTGCAGAATCTCCTCCTGGAACCTGTCCACATAGTGTCCCAACGTCTCTTCTGACCTCTGCTTGATGGCGAACAGACACTCTGCTGACTTCTTCCTCTTCTTGGACGTTGAGAACCTCAGCAAGAATCCGCGTCTCAGATCTTCAAAGCAGTAAATCGAGCTTGTGGGTAACTGATGGAACCAGTCCCTCGCCTTTTCCTTCAACGTGATGACAAAGAGCCGACACTTGAAGACATCCAACATTTGCCTTATGGAAACGACATCTTCGAACTACTGCGCATGTTGTGTAGGGTCGTCCCTCCCGGTGTAGTATGACATGTCTGGCTCCCTAAACCCTTCCGGAACCGGGGCTGAAATGATGAGCTCACTAAAGGGGCTCCCGCTCACGATCTGCCGAGAAGGCTCCTCTCGCGACCTCAGCTCGCTGGCCCTGTCTGCGCTTGCCTGTCCCGGGAACAGCTCCCGCCTGGGGATGTCTCTTTCCGCCACCTTAGCCGGAATCTCCTTCCCGGGACGTTGCCTTGGAGCATTCTCTCCCAATGATGGAGCAGCCGCCACCTGAACCTGCGGAGTCTCCCACTCTCCCCTCGCCAAGAAGTCCAAGTGGATAGTCTGCAAGACCTCCCGCCTGAAGTCCTCCAACATTCCCAGCGTCACCCCACTCTCCCGGGAGGGAGAACCTCCCGAGCCAGCTCCTTCTCCTCCACCTCCGGCCATGAGACTTGACTTGAGATTTTCTTGTATCTGCTACTTTCCACGCTCACCGCACTAGAACTGTTGAAGCCAGAAATTGACCTCAACAAGAGTTCGAAAGTATGAAGGGTCCCCCGGACCGAGCCCGCTTCCGCCCTCCAGGAGGCGCGAGCCTTCTCGCCGCCTCTGGTCAGAAGTGGGTCTCGGCTGGAGCTTGACACGACCGTTCTCGTCTGCTCCTAGGCGGGAGCTCTTACGCTCTGAAGCCCGAAGCTAGCCCGAAGCTAGTCCATTCCAGGCCCTTGAGGGGGACCTTGGTTCTACCCAACAAATATGGGGTTGTACATTCTCTACTTCTCTGGTAAGAGTATTCCTCATTTTCTCTCTGGTACAAGCTGTACTCCTCATTTTCTCTGGTTATTGATTTGTTCTCTGGTTAGTAGATCTGATACTATCATTATGAAATTTCAGAGATATGTGCTCACGAAAAGTGCTTGTTAAACTATATATAACATATTTTTTGGTTAATAAATTTTTATTAATGACAATATTATCACAATTTTACTTAAGCATTTTTTTTAATTTTTATTTTAAAATTGTGCACGGGTTAAGTAAAATTTCTAGTTCCGCCCCTGCGGCACGGGTAATACCAAACATCATACTTAATTAATGTTATACATGGAACATTGCAGGAGACATTAATGAGGATCATCAAAGCGGTGCATTAGGTTCTCTTTCATTTAAGTGGTACTTGGACCGGGTGGCCTTCTGTAACACCCCCAAAATGAGAAGTGGTCATTGGAGGTTATCGCGCGGCGATAGGGCATCGCCGGCGATAGCTCAGTGAATTAAAAGACCCAGGGCTCGGGTTGTTACCGCCTGACGGTAAGAAGCTAGTGCGTCGCGGGAGTACTCAACGCTCTCGACGAATTGTTGAGTTCTCGAGAAAGATTTTACCGCGCGGCGATAGAGAGTTATCACGGGGCGATAGCTCTGGATAGCGGCGCCGGCTGGTCAAAGCGGTCACCGCCTGTGATACCGCGTGGCGGTAGGAGTTATCGCCCGGCGGTAGTTTTCATATAAAAGCTAGACTTGAGATTTCATTCTCATTTTCTCTCACACACTCTCTTGCTTAGTTCTGGAGAGTGAAGAGGAGGAAAAGTCCAGGCTAGATCCGTGGAAGAGAAGTTGTGACAATCAATTCCATCCAGATCAAAGATCAAAGTCATGGCTCCGAGGAAGACTACAGGGGTAACGATCTTCCTTCTTGGACATGTGAAGTTCTTCTTTTGGCATATGCTTGGAATCCAACAACAAAAGGTAGAGAATCGAGGGAATTCCTTTGGGTCGATTCATGAAATCCTCATTGAGTGCACGTTCGTGTGATATATCTGTTTGTGTTAATGTTATGCCTGCAGGGAAGGAATACCACTGCCCCGTGAAAGGGGTGTGGTCGTTATAAATTGGTCAGCTGAATGCTAACTGTTGCTTTGTTTAGCACCATTGCGGTGGATCGTCCTTGTGCAGGTGCTGCATTTAGTTTTTGTTTTGTTTTCAGATAATCAGTTTTAGTTTTACTTGAATACTTAACATATCATAACAGTACATTTACTTGAATAAATTGAAAAGGTTTTGTCATGCGTGTATGTGCTGTAATGTTGTGTGTATGTGCTCAGATTTTCTCTTTTTGTAATGTTGTAATATGTCAAGTATTCAAGTAAATGCATACACAAATGTCAAGTATTCAACAATGCATCTAAACTAAAACTGATGTAGTGTCGTAATGTTGTGTGTATATGTGCTCAAATTTTATCTTTTTGTTTACAAATTAAGCCCCTAAAATGTCTAGTGTGGGAGACACAAATAAAGTTATTGTTGCAGCATGTGCTCCGATTGTTACAGATGAGCCACTACAATTGTTGATGGGAGTGTCGTGCCTAGCACATCTAATGCGCAGAAAAGAGATTACAAGTCTAAGTCCAATATATGAGATCATTTTCTAAGATTAAGAAGGAGGGTGAGAAGTCTGAGAAAGCCGCATGTAAGTATTGCAGTAAAGCAAATGGATGCCCAAGTGTTAATGATATTAGTAATTTGTGGAAACAACTAAAGAATTGTAGCAAGTATCCGTATAATGCAGTCGACAAAAAACAAAAATTGATAAGCTTTGTGATGAAATGCGGGGAAGAGGGAAATGTCATAACTTCTATTGAGTATTTACATTCTTGGAAGTTCGACCAGGAGTCATGTTGAATGGCCCTAGCTAGATGGGTTATCACAGATGAGTTGCCTTTTAAAATTATCGAAATATAAGAATTTTTTTATCTTATGAGAATGTTGCAACCAAGATTTAAGTTGATCTCTTGCACTACACTAACAATAGATTGCATGAAATTATATGCTGATGAGTATCATCAAGTTCAATAGCAATAGAAATTGGAGTGATTAGTGTTTATGATTTGCTGCTCCTTGAATCTTTGCTTGTTTTATCAACCTTTTCTAATTTCTATCAGTGGATTAGTTCAGCCATGAATGATGGGTGTTTATGATTTGCTGCTCTTTGAAACTTTGTTTGATCTGCATTTTTTGTTTTCTATGTTCTGGACTAGCTAGATCAAAGTTTCTGTGATTGATGCATGTGTTGCAGTTTATGCTTTGGACTAGTTCAGCCCTGAAATTGATGGATTATGTTGTAGTTTGTATGATTTTAGAGTCTAGAGGGATTGCTTTTGGCTTTCTACATCTCATTTTCTTTTTAAAACAATGTGTGACTTTGATTAAAATATCTTTGTTATTGTTAGGGAAATATAGGAAGGCTGTAAAGTTGTAACAACCTGATTTTTGATTTAGGTAATAATAATGATAATAATAGTTATAATAATAATTATTATTATTATTATTATTATAAAACTTAAATTAGTCCCCCCCCATATAACCCGAGCCGGCCAGCCCCTTTTCTCATGATCCTGCATCCTGCTCGTCCCGTTTCCGCAAAGCCTACGAAAGCCCTTCTCGCT
Organism: Platanthera guangdongensis; assembly: GCA_039583875.1. Classification (NCBI taxonomy): domain Eukaryota; kingdom Viridiplantae; phylum Streptophyta; class Magnoliopsida; order Asparagales; family Orchidaceae; genus Platanthera; species Platanthera guangdongensis. The sequence continues at coordinate 8,395,888 of CM077147.1, read as the reverse complement.
CCCGCTCCTTGCGCCTCTTCCTCTTTGGTGACGACGGTTTCCCAGTCATGGACGCCTCCTTCCCCTCCTGCATGGGCCGACATCTCCGGCTCATCTCCAGGGTCGGCAACTTCTCCCTCTTCTTTGGCCGGCAGCCGTTTTCCGTCTCCTCCAAGGGACGACTGCTTCTTCTCCCTTCCTCCAAGGCCTGCAACAACTCTCCCTTCCAGCAGCCCTCTTCCCTCTTAGTTTTGGCCGACATTTGGCTCGAAGAGCGGTTAGGATTTACTCCCTCTTCCTAAAGTTTGCTCGTTTTTTATCATAGAATTAATATAATGTATGTTTGGCATGACAAACAAAGGTTATGACCACCATAAAATTAAGTGGATGAAGTTCCTTAGCTAAGATAAGAAATTCACAAACAACAGCTCATAACCACCGCACCGCCACCACAGAGCCAAACAGAGCCTTAATGTCATTGTATCTTCGTCAAGTAAAATATTGAGATATTTCTACTTCATTTTCCTTTTTTTCATTTTTTTTCTTATTTAATTTTAAGAGGTAATGTAGCCTGATATAGCATTATATACATGACTAAAAGTAAAAGTATTTTTACAACTACAGCGAACGGCAGTCTTGTTTCTCAGTGGTGGTGGTAGCCGGTGATTGGTCGTCTGAAGAACGACGAATGTTCGTTCTGGTACGAATATTGTGTGTCCGTTTTATGGATTGCAGTCAAGGTTATATTACTCCTGCAGATTTTCGTAGTTCAAGTTCTCCCACAGTATATTTTCGGATTTGTATATCCTAATTTTAGTACTTACTAATTTTATCGTATTAATAAAATTCTGCGAAATACGTATTTTCTTGTGACTATGTATTTAATTATTTCCGGAGATTGCGCTTCCGTGACCGGAAATCCCAACAAAGACTACAATCCTGTGCTTGGATTCATATTTTCTGTATTTTCAAAATCGACTCGAGGAGACAAATATGGTAACGAAACTTCCAGCTTGATCTGGACGCTTAAATAAAAACATATATACACCCCAACATTAAATTTGTGGGACTTACACGGCCCAATTATAAACGCCCAGAGTAGGTCGTTAGCCCAAAGAAGTTAGCCAAAGAGGACAAAAAACCCACAGTATGCTGGGGGCCAGCTATTATTTGTCAGTTGCAGAATTGTTGGCAGCTTCATCGAAGAAGAAGAAGAAATATTTGGACGTTACCGTAGATATTAACTATATGATATTTTCTACTTGGCTCCTCGGCTGATTGTATTGTGGAGTGGGAATAACGACGGCCAACCCCTGTTATTAATAGATGTTTGCTTAGGTCTGTGTTCACATTTGGGTTCGTTTGACAAAGCTTATTTGCTCTTCTGAGTTTGATCAAAAACATCATTATCATAAAATGTATGTTTGGCAAGACAAACGCTATGACCACTGCCAAGAAAATAGACATATTTTGAGCATAAAATGCATGCATTTTTTGGGGGTGAGGTCGAGCGCTCACGAACGATTGTTCATGACCGCTGCGTTCATTGTACAACCCAGTATCCGGCGAGTGGATTCGCCAGGAGTCAGATCAGCCAACTCTCTTTTCTCAAGACCCGGGTGAGCACTCAAGGGGGGCCGGAGCTCGGCCGCCCTCAGCTCGCCCAGACGAGGTGAAATCATCTGGGGCGAAAAGAGCCGAAAGGCTCGCACTCGCCCAGTGGATCCGGCGAGTAGGGCCAGCCGGGCCCGTGCTCGCCGAGGACCAGCAGGACCAGTCGTGCCCGTACTCTCGCCCCAAACGAGTAGAAGCTTCAGGGGGCCACTCGCCCAGCGACCTATGATGCTTTTTACAATTTTTGCCCCTGTTGGTCTGCTTATAATCTGTTAGACCAACGGAGTTACGATGTTGACAGACTCGATTGAGCTGCATATAGCTGTTCAAAACAGCGGAGGTTGACTATTTGAAGGTCACGGGTAGACCCAAGGGGCGCCTCAGAAGGCATGCGTACTAGTGTTCAGATCTTCTTGCGCTTTCTGAGGCAGCCTTAGCTCGGCTTTTTGCTAAGAAGGAGAAGCAGTATAAGATCTTTCGGGTGTGTGGTGGGACCTCCACGTCGAGCCCTTGCTTCAGTTCCCATTTCTTTTTGTTATTTGGCTTGCAGGAGAGAACTAGGTGCGTGATCACCCCTTCCCCAAGGATAAACTCCACAAGAGGCCGAGTTTTCAATTTCAACATTCATGGTCTAAGGCTTCGTTTTGCCCTTTCTTGTTTCCAGTATCTTAATTCTTGCAAGTCGCAGTCAAACAACTAACCAACAGGTATGAGTATTCCTCTGTTACGTGCAAACCAGTTTTGGATAGGTGCAACTCAAGATTTTAAATAAATCGTATTAAAAGTAAAAGCCCTAATCCCGATCGGTGCAAACCAAGCCCGCCGTCCCTGTTCTCGCGATTTCGCTGGTAGCTCGTCTGCCTCCTCCTGTGCGAAAGACGACGCCGGTCTTCATCCGTCGGCAGCGCGAGACCGAAGGAAGAGTACTCCGGCGAAGGAAGAGTACGCCGGTCTTCATTTGTTAGGTATTTCTTCACCCCCCACACCGCCTCTCCCGCGCCTTCCCCGCTTCGCCTGGAGCCCGATCCATGCCGCGCCCTTCCCAAACCTCCTCATTTTTTGGATTCACAAACCTCTTCTTCATTCTCAATGTCAACAGGTTTCTTGAAGGCGCCATTTAGGCCCGCGCGCTGCTTCACCGCCACTTCCTTCCTTGCTCTCCTCCATTCAGTCATCCTACCGCAGGTAAGAGTTTCTATTCCGTAGAACTTGGCTTGTTGACATGCGTTGATAATGTATGAACTATCATCCCAGGGCATTTCCAAACATAGTTGTTTTGTAGTTAAGGTTTATGGAAACAAAATCTTGTTCTATTGACCTTGAAATTATAGTTCATTCTATATACAAATATTTGTCTGCATGAATTAGACTTATCTTTAAATTCCGGGTCATGTTGATGCAGCATGCTCATATATTTTTTTGGCTATACGATTCGATGTTTATTATTGTGTGGTGAGAACCAAAATTTGTTAGTGATGGTTATACAGTTGGATGTTTCTTATTATGTAGCTGGAATGTTAGTGACGGTTGTATTAATGTGTTGTCTGTTTTCTATATTGTTTGGATTCGATGTTAAACTTTCTGTATGCTTGTTTAGTTTTACCTGTTATGCCGTTTTTTAATGAATAAGATAAAAAACAAGTTTCTGTTACATCTTGGTCATGTTCTTTGATTGATTTATCTCAGAAAATTCAAAGTTTAGCTCCATAATTTTTTGCATCAAAATAGATTTTCAAGCACTTGATATCTTTAGACGTGGAGGACTCCAAAGATTTGAAATCAGGGTACACCATTACTTTTGTGAGTTTTCAATTTAACCTTGCGCCCTCTGCTCTAAGATAACTGATTTTTCCCTTCCTTCACTCTTATAATTAACCTTTTTAACCAATGATTTCTAGAACTTCAGCACTAATCCTTATTTTGAGGGAACAAAACTTTCAAAATTCTACACTTTCTTTGACGATGGAACTACTAACATAGCTGGAACATCTATCAAGTGGAAGGAGGGAATGGTAAGTGCAGTTTTCTACCAAATTTGGTGTTTATCCTTAAAATTTTTTTATTATAACTTGATTTTATTTAGTTAAACACGATTTTCTTTTTCTTATAAGAAGCTTGCATGTTCATGCCAGCTATTGGCTTCTGGTACACTTTTTTTTTTGCATTGGAGTTCTTGAAGATGATGGATGATTGTCCACTACCTCCAACGATCTCGATTTGGAGGAGATATCATGAAGAGATTGCTGAGAAATGGTAACCATTAAATTCAAAAATGTAAAGTTTAATGACTTCATTTCTTTTGATATTGTTCGCTAAAAAATATAAATTTTACAGGTGTCAAAATGAGATACAGGTACTATAAAGTAACCACATATCCAAGTTTTCCTTCGCAAATTTGGGACTACAGGTACTATAAAGTAGCCACATATTCAATTAACTTATTTATATGATGAATGCTAAAAGTTTGATACCTTTTTTGACAGATGCAAGAATTCAAGCTACAGTTGGAACAAGGAGAAGAGTTACATGATGATTTTAAAAAATTTCAATTTTGTTATATTTTGTAATTCGAGGTTTAATGTTACATTTTTTGAGCATTTTTATCATTAAGCTTTGTTTCAAGTTCTGCTATTTTAATATGATTATTTTTAAATTTAAATTTTGGTTTGCACGTAATAATTTGGTCTGCACTTATAATATTTCGGTCTGCACATAAAATTGGTTTGCACATATCCAATTTCGGTTTGCCCATAACAATCGCCTAAAATTATGGTGTATGTATCGCTACGGCGAATCAATATTATCAAATTTTCAAATAAATGCAGCGACACATAAGCCTATAGGATCAATTGACCAAACACAAGTAGTCTCAAAATGAAGTTTATGCTTAATTTATTTTTCTAGATTAAGAACACAAAATTAAGCGAGCTATAATAAACACTAAATGAAGTGCGGAAATTTAATGTATACCGTTTTTGGATTCAAGCTCGTATTTCATGGTCGCAGCCATTCCCAATAATCTTGACGTGTTCTTCCTTATGAAATCAACGACGTTGAGAGAACACGCTTGCATATAATTTTAGTATTCATATCTCTACAATAAATAGGGTTAGCACATAGGATATATGAATGAACAGAACTAAATCCGAGTAATGTGATGATCTCTTGAGTAGCAAGAGTGGACAAAACTTTTCAGGTAATTAAAACCAAGGTAATTGTCTCATCACTGGAGACAAATCAAAACAAAAGGGAAACTTTGTTTGGCAAATTTTCCACATGGAGGTTTTAGTTCTGGGCAGCTTTATCAAATAAAATCGTAAAGTATACCTGCAGTCCACGTACAGGAACCAAAAGGGAAGAACTCATAGATCTAGAAAACTGCCATTTGAGAGCAAGGAGATTGAAGCCGTATATTCCCTTTCCTTAGATCTGAAGGTCTAGGAGTGGTTAAGCGCGCCAAGCAGGAGCCGCCTGTCGCTGGAGAAATGGTTCCACCCTTGCCGATCAAGATGCCTTCCGGCGATGTAGATCGGGTGAAGCCCGATCCTTGTGAATCTACAGGCGATGACGTTCCAACCCCTGCGAAGTTGATCGACCCGAGCACGCTGACTGGGCGATGCTTCTCCCACGGTGAAAATCCACAAGTTGCAGTCCTTTTGTCCAAAGCCGGTAACCAGCAGGGAAAGAGGTGGCCGCTCGCCGGCTCCTCTCGGGTCATAGGTGAAGATCCTCCTCCAAAACCAAACAGACGAAGGAAAATAAAGGGACGACCTCTGTTCTCCTATGGATCGCAGGGGAGATGAATAGGGTAGCGTCCGTTTCACGCGATGAAGAGGAGAAGAGATCAAGCGTTTTTTTCACCCGTGTTCACGGTTTTGAAAAATGACAAAAATCCATCTCATTTAGGTTATCAAATCAGCTTTAATAGGAGAACCTCAACATTTGGAGTTACCAAAATTTTAATGGGGGTAATAAATCCCATTAAAACTCCAAAATCATTTAAAATATGAAACCCCGTGAAAACAATTAAATTTCATGATTATTCTTAAATTTCGTGCCAAGGGTGAGACCAAGCTCGCAACTAAATTTACGAGACGGTCTGGCCCACCTATCACAGGCTTCGACCGTTCGCGCGACTGAACTAACTCGCACTCATAGGAGTCTGAATAGATCAAATATTCACGTAAGATTTTAACGGGTCGTCTTGATGAATCAAGTCCACCTAACGGGAAATTTCCAACATTCTCCCACTTGGACTTGAATTCATCGTAACTTATGACATCCCGATAAAATCCTCACTAAACTTAAGGGTACCAATTAGCGGACGCGGCATTAAATCTACTCCCACTTCAATCCGGTCCAATCTAATCTTTCACTCCGGATCATGGCGGCAACCACATCATTGAGCGACAGGGGACCTTCCATGGTCACGGAAGCTTAAAGATTTAATCGACATGGACAAAGCGCGGTAAAAAAACATAGAACAACATACTGAAAATATGCACATGAAGGTTGTTCTAATTTGGTAGTCAACCAAACTTCTCAAATGAAATGCACTAAACCATGCTACAAGAAGCTCTTAAGTGTTCAAAAGAACAAGTATGTCTAACCTTAAGGTTCAAAATTCATGCGTCAAAAACATACTACAGGTCATAATTCAAATGAAGTGCCCTAGGCCTTATGCTCCGACTGACACAAGTCATGAGACTTTGCATGAAGTGTGACGTGTCACATAAATTCAACAAACATTGAAACTTAATAATATTGTTGAATCAATATTCCTTGATTATCAATGAATTAAATAAAGTGCAAATCAAATGACAGATAACTAAATTGGAGCTTCATGAAGCCTCCCACTAATCAAGCACATCAATCGACTCTTTAAGCCCCATATTAATAACGTATTTCTGAAACACGTTAGGGCGAAGTCCTTTAGTAAGTGGATCAGCCAACATGTCATCTGTCCCTAAATGCTCCACTAAAACGTCACCATTTTTGACTAATTCCTTAACGGTCAAGAATTTAATTTTCATATGCTTGGACCCTGTGATACTTTTATTGTTCATCGAGAACGTAACTGCAGAGATGTTATCACAGTACATCCGGATGGGTCTGGCTATAGAATCGACAACCTTTAACTCTGTAATAAAATTCTTAAGCCACACTGTGTGAGTCGAAGCTCCAAAGAGAGCGACGAACTCTGCATGCATTGTGGACGAAGTGATGAGTGTCTGTTTGACACTCTTCCACGAAACGGCCCCACCAGCAAACTTAAATATATAACCTGAAGTAGACTTTCTATCATCCTCACACCCGGCAAAATCAGAATCTGTATACCCCACTAACTCAAGATTTTGAACTCTATGATAGACTAACTTCACATCCTTAGTTCCCTTTAAATACCTTAGGACTTTCTTAGCAGCCACCCAATGATCAGGTCCTGGGTTCGACTGATATCTGCCTAAAAGTCCCACTGCGAAGGCAATGTCCGGTTTGGTACAGACTTGGGCATACATCAAGCTGCCTACCGCACTAGCATAAGGTATATCCTTCATGCGTTCTCTCTCTATGTCGTTCCTGGGGCATTGTGATAAGCTGAGCTTATCACCTTTAAGCACAGGTACTTCACCAGACTTACAATCGAGCATGCTAAATTTCTCAAGTACACGCTCGATGTAGGCTTTCTGAGAAAGTGCTAATGAATAGTGAGATCGGTCCCTAATGATCTCAATCCCAAGAACGAAGGATGCTACTCCAAGATCTTTCATATCAAAGTGTTTTGACAGAAATTGCTTAGATTCATGCAATAATGTCAAATCACTACTTGCAAGCAAGATATCATCTACATAAAGAATTAAAAAGATGAATCTGCTCCCACTGATCTTGAGATATATACAACGGTCTACCTTATTTTCTACAAAACCAAAAGAAGTAACTATCTCATCAAATTTCAAATACCACTATCTAGAAGCTTGTTTCAGATCATATATGGACTTGTTAAGTTTACATACAAGTTGGTCGGAATGACCAGACTTGAATCCCTCAGGCTGCACCATATAGATCTCCTCGGCAAGATCACCATTCAGGAATGCGGTCTTTACATCCATCTGGTGTAGCTCCAAATCATAATGAGCTACTAATGTCATTATCACTCTGAAAGAGTCTTTAGAGGAAACTGGAGAAAAGGTCTCATGATAATCGATTCCTTCCCTCTGCGTAAATCCCTTGGCTACCAGTCTGGCTTTAAACCGCTCGACCTTTCCTTTAGAGTCCTTCTTGGTCTTAAACACCCATTTAGAACCAATGGGCCTACAACCTTTGGGTAACTCAACCAAGTCCCAAACCTTATTCAGCTTCATAGACTCCATCTCGTCTTTCATCGCATCCTGCCACAGATCAACTTGAGATCCACACACAGCTTCATTAAATGTCACTGGGTCAATCACTTGACCAATGTCATAATCACTCTCTCCTAAATAGACTTCATAGTCTGAGGAAATCGCAGGCCTTCTCTGCCTAATGGATCTCCTAGCGGGTAGATGAACATCCTGGACATGAGGAGGAACCTCAACTGGAACCGGTGGCAAGACCGCCTCCATATTCTCCACTTGTTCCATCACGGGTTCAGGCACCGCAAGATCTCTTATCAAGGGCACAGATAAATTAATGGGCACAACTTCCTCTACTTCACTAATAGGACGAGATCAACTAGGTTCATCAGCGACATCCCATTCTAAAAATTTAGCTATTTGTGACTCCACAATTCTGGGTCCTCCTAAAGGGGAATAGAACTTAAATCCCTTGGAGTGATCTGGGTAGCCAATGAAATAACAATGACAAGACCTAGGGGAAATCTTACTTTCTGATGGGTTGTACAAACGGACTTCTGCAGGACAACCCCAGACACGTAAATGATTAAGGTTGGGTCGTCTACCAGTCCACAACTCAAAAGGGGTTTTAGGTACTTACTTAGACGGGACTCTATTAAGGATATACACTGCAGTCTTAAGCGCCTCACCACACAAAAATTCAGGAAGATTCGTTTTACTCATCATGCTCCTCATCATCTCCTTAAGGGTGCGATTGCGCCTTTCAGCCACACCATTCTGCTCAGGACTACCCGGCATGGAATACTGGGCAACAATGCCACAGCTCTCCAAGTATCTGGCAAACGGACCTTTATGTTGCCCGGAGGCATCAAGTCTACCAAAATACTCGTCACCTCTGTCAGACCTAACAATCTTGATGTCTTTCTCTATTTGTTTCTCAACTTCAGTCTTAAAAATCTTGAACTTTTCAAGAGATTCAGACTTCTCCTTAATTAAGTACAAATAGCCAAAACGGGAGTAGTCATCAATGAATGTAATAAAATAGGTGTTCCTACAGAGGGTAGTGGAATAAGGACCACTGATGTCCGTATGAATAACCTCTAACACACTTGAACTACGAGTTGAGCCCCTCTTCTTAATTTTGGTCATCTTACCTCTACAACAGTCCACGCATGTCTCTAGGTCACTGAAGTCTAGAGTAGGGAGAATGTTTTCCTTAATTAATCTTTCTACTCTTTCCCTAGAGATATGACCTAACCTTTTATGCCATAGCATGGAGGACTGTTCCTTAATGAGAGGTCTTTTATTGCCAACGCGTTCTACATTATAGGTGGTCGCATATATGTTCGTAGGAGCAAGACATAAACTATATAACCCGTTAGATAATGAACAATGACCTATAACTTGTGATTCATAAGAAATATTAATAGAACCACCACAAATGTTAAAACCATAATGAAGTTTATCTAAAACAGATACTGAAATCAAGTTCCTTCTAAACGAAGGAATATAGAAAATGTCTCTTAAAATAAGTTCATATCCAGAAGAAAGAACTAAGCTAATATCTCCAATAAACTCTACTTCCACCTCAGCGTTGTTCCCAACCGTGAGTCTGCACTCACCCTTGCTTGGCCTCCTCCTTTTGATGAACCCCTGAAGTGTGTAAGCAACATGATTAGTTGCTCCACTATCGAGCCACCAAGAACTAGATGGGGCTTCAATTAAATTGGATTCACAAAGGACAAAGGCTAAAGAGTTACCTTTAGGCGCAAAACCACGTTTTTCCATCCAAGCTTTAAATTTCAGGCACTCGTGCTTCACGTGTCCCTTCTTCTTACAAAAGAAGCAACTAAGAGGCTTCTTTCCACCAGTATCCTTGCTCCCTAAAGCTTGTCCATCCTGAGCTTTAGAGGGAGATTTGAACTTCTTCTTCTTCTTAAACGAGAGTTTGACAACGAGTAACGCACTGTTCGTCTTCTCCTTCTTCAGTTTCTCCTCCTCAGCAACGCATCGAGTGATCAGATCATTTATCTTCCACGCCTCATCCTTGGAACTATAGGTGGTCTTCAAAATGCTGAACTCCGCGGGAAGAGTATTTAGTGCTTGATGCACTATCAAGGCTTCAGGGAGAGTAATCTCCATCTCCTGCAGCTTGGTCTGGTAGTAGACCATCTTTAGAATGTAATCACGAACTCCGCCTACTCCTGAATACCTCATGGAGAAGAGGTCCTGAATTAGAGTTCCAATCTCAGCATTGGAAGACACCTTATATCTCTCTCCAACGGCAGTCAGAAAATCCCTGACGACGGTCGTGTCTGGAAGGCCACTCAATAGGTGCTCCGGAATAGAACGCTTCATAGTCAACAAGCAAATTTTGTTTGACTTATTCCATGCACCATAATGATCTTTCTCAGCTTGAGTGCTAGTCGCTGTGAGGGCTGCAGGCTGGTTGGTATTCATGGCCATCTCTATGTCCGCCATCTCGAGAGCAAACATGATGTCGAACTTCCCCTTCTTAAAGTTTGATCCAGTGAGTTTTTCAATGGTCGCCATATTGTTATGGACTGTAAAGGTGACTGAAAAGAGAGAAAAGTAAAATCAGTGATAAATAGGGTAATAGTGGCTATAAAAACCCTAAATAGCACACTAGGCGGAGAATCCTGGCGCGTCAACACGCAACACCTTTGGGCAGACTACGTGCCACACAATTAGCAATTCTCCACACAAGAACGAGCAACAGTCACGCTTAAGCTTTTCGTAGAACTACCACCTTTGGGTGAATAGATTACTAGAGCCCTGCACTATCGTCCAAATTTCCTTGTGTAACCCTCTGAACCTATTGCGCAAGCACCACCTTTGGGTGAATGATTGCGCACTAGTCTCAGAGAACTCCCTAAAACATGTGAAACCGTAATCTCACAAATTGACTCGAAAAGGCCACTTTGGCGGCTACAGATCTTATCAATCCACGAGACCCTTTCACACCGGGATATCTGAATATTGCCCTAAAATTAATGTCGTGTTTCTTTTGCTTTATGACGTATGAGCTCTTTAATCGTCTATATAAAACACGAAGTCTTGTCAGGAATTGATTAATGAAAGCACTTTGAATATCAATCCCAAATTTGTTTCTCTCTAAATACTTGATGGGGTTTTTTAAAATAGTGTTCTTTAGTAGAAAAAATAAACTCCAAATTATTAAGGAGACTAATAGGTTTAGGTTAACCTGCTCTGATACTAGCTGTTAATAAAATTATGATGTATGTATCGCTACGACGAATCAATATTATCAAATTTTCAAATAAATGCAGCGACACATAAGCCTATAGGATCAATTGACCAAACACAAGTAGTCTCAAAATGAAGTTTATGCTTAATTTATTTTTCTAGATTAAGAACACAAAATTAAGCGAGCTATAATAAACAGTAAATGAAGTGTGGAAATTTAATGTATACCATTTTTGGATTCAAGCTCGTATTTCATGGTCGCAGCCATTCCCAATAATCTTGACGTGTTTTTCCTTATGAAATCAGCGGCGTTGAGAGAACACGCTTGCATATAATTTTAGTATTCAGATCTCTACAATAAATAGGGTTAGCACATAGGATATATGAATGAACAGAACTAAATCCGAGTAATGTGATGATCTCTTGAGTAGCAAGAGTGGACAAAACTTTTCAGGTAATTAAAACCAAGGTAATTGCCTCATCACTGGAGACAAACCAAAACAAAAGGGAAACTTTGTTTGAAAAATTTTCCACATGGAGGTTTTAGTTCTGGGCAGCTTTATCAAATAAAATCGTAAAGTATACCTGCAGTCCACGTACAGGAACCAAAAGGGAAGAACTCATAGATCTAGAAAACTGCCATTTGAGAGCAAGGAGATTGAAGCCGTATATTCCCTTTCCTTAGATCTGAAGGTCTAGCAGTGGTTAAGCGCACCAAGCAGGAGCCGCTTGTCGCTGGAGAAATGGTTCCACCCTTGCCGATCAAGATGCCTTCCGGCGATGTAGATCGGGTGAAGCCCGATCCTTGTGGATCTACAGGCGATGGCGTTCCAACCCCTGCGAAGTTGATCGACCTAAGCACGCTGACTGGGCGATGCTTCTCCCACGGTGAAAATCCACAAGCTGCAGTACTTTTGTCCAAAGCCGGTAACCAGCGGGGAAAGAGGTGGCCGCTCGCCGGCTCCTCTCGGGTCGTAGGTGAAGATCCTCCTCCAAAACCAAACAGAGGAAGGAAAATAAAGGGGCGACCTCTGTTCTCCTCTGGATCGCAGGGGAGATGAATAGGGCAGCGTCCGTTTCACGCGATGAAGAGGAGAAGAGATCAAGCGTTTTTTTCACCCGTGTTCACGGTTTTGAAAAATGACAAAAATCCATCTCATTTAGGTTATCAAATCAGCTTTAATAGGAGAGCCTCAACATTTGGAGTTACCAAAATTTTAATGGGGGCAATAAATCCCATTAAAACTCCAAAATCATTTAAAATATGAAACCCCATGAAAACAATTAAATTTTATGATTATGCTTAAATTTCGTGCCAAGGGTGAGACCAAGCTCGCAACTGAATTTACGAGACGGTCTGCCCCACCTATCACAGGCTTTGACCGTTCGCGCGACTGAACTAACTCGCACTCGTAGGAGTCTGAATAGATCAAATATTCACGTAAGATTTTAACGGGTCGTCTTGATGAATCGAGTCCACCTAACGGGAAATTTCCAACAGTGCATAGATTTGTTGTTTTAATTTGTTGATTCCAATATTTTACCATGATCTGTCCATGTTTTGTTCTCTAGTTATTAATTTGTTTTCTGATTAGTAGCTTTGCCCAAGGTTTGTCCATGATTTATAGTTTTAATTTGTTGAATGAATTGTTCTCTACTTCTATGGTAAGTGTATTCCTCATTTTCTCTCTGGTATGAGTATTCCTCATTTTCTCTGGTTATTGATTTGTTCTTTAGTTAGTAGATGTGATACTAACATTATGAAATTTTGGCTTGTTAAACTGTATATAACATATTTTTGGTTAATAAATTTTTATTAATGGCAATATTATCACAGTTTTACTTGAGCATTGTTTTAAATTTTTTATTTTAAAATTGTGTACTGATTGAGTAAAATTTCTAGTTCCGCCCCTACGGCACGGATAATACCAAACATCATACTTAATTAATGTTATACATTGAACATTGCAGCAGACATTAATGAGGATCATCAAATCAGTGCGTCGGGTTCTCTTTCATTTAAGTGGTACTTGGACCGGGCGGCCTTCGGCCACATAGATGTCGACTTTCTCTGCTTCCATGCAATCCATCAACCCAGCGCATCACCGGTGACTTTCGGCCCGTCAAGCATTATGATTGTTGTTTGATTTTGCATGCGTGACCCTGCGAAACACGCGGACACCACGACCGGACGGTTTCGTCCAAGCGACCGGCATGGATCCCCTCTGCCAAATGGAGCCCAAAGCTATGTGGGCGGCAATAGTATTGACGTTTGAATATAAAAGTGAATGAAGTTCGGATGATGGCCACCACCGTGCGCAACGGAGGCTAAAGCATAGGTTAGAAAAGTCATGGTCAAAAGTCAAATGCGTGATATTATTGGCTGCTTCACGACAAAAAATTAATTAAACGATGGAGGGAGCTGATGCCAAGTGGATGAATCAATGTCGCCAAATTTATGCAGGCCTTCATCTATCCATCTCCTAATTGTCTATATAAACACCAGTAATTAATACAGCTAATTTATAAGAGCTAGACTAGATTGAGAGAGGATTAATTAAGACGATACAGAGAGAGTTAACACTACTAATCCATATATATATGGGTTCCCTTCCATCGGAAAAAATCGGCCACATGCGGTGTGCGTACCTTTTCCGGCGCAGGGACACGTGAACCCCTGTTGAAGCTGGCCAAGCTCCTCCACACCCACGGCGGCTTCCACATCACCTTCGTCCTCACCGAGTTCAACTACCGGCGCCTGGTACGTTCCCAGGGCCCGGAGGCCGTTAAAGGTCTCCCGGACTTCCAGTTCGCCGCCATCCCCGACGGCCTCCCCTACTCCGACGAGGACGCGACCCAGAATGTCCCTGATGTCGCCGTTTCTACCATGAAGACCTGCCTCGCCCCCTTCCTCAGCCTTCTCGGAAAGCTCAATGACGGCGGCGGCTCTTCCGGCGTGCCGCCGGTCACCTGTATTGTTTCCGACGCCGTCCAGAGTTTCACACTCGACGCGGCCCGGGAGCTCGGAATCCCTGAGATACTGTTCTGGACCACCAGCGCCTGCGGCTTCCTCGGCTACCTCAGCTACCAACTGCTCTGCGATCGCGGCCTCCTTCCTCTCAAGGGTAATTAATTAATCCTATATAATAACAAGAATTACACCCAAGAAATGGAGGATCATGGTATATTAATCTATTCAACACTCAAAATAATGAGTAAAAATTGAAAATAACATTTCTGAAAATTTAATTATTCGTGACATGGACAAAAATAATCTCCCCACTTTACAATATTAAAAAAGAAAAAATTATATATCTTTTGCCAGTTTGTGAAAGATTCAAAATTTTCAATTATACTCTTACTTTTATATTTTAATAATTTAATATATATTATATTTTATTTTAAAATAAAATAAAATATTCATTCAAGTAGTATCTCATATTAAAATTAATGATGATATTTTTTCAAATTATTTCTAACGATATATTTTTTAAGGAGCTATCACTAAATAAATCAACTTTAATAAAAATAGAAATTATTTTATAATTTTTTTCATTAATTAATAAATATTGTATACATTTGAACTTGTATTAAATAATAGATAGGTGCAGAGTCCCAAACATATCGTAGTCAAGATATTATCGTGATATTGCAGAGACAAAGCCTCGTGCCTATGACTTAGGTGAGGTCAAAATGATTCACCAATGAAATCATTTTGATACAAGGGGCACTTAATTGGCACAATTTTGCAGGATGGGCCTTAATTTTAGAAATGATTTCGGTCTGTTTGGAGGGATTATTTTCACCGGTGCCTGTGACTTAGGTGAGATCAAAATGATTCACCAATGAAATCATTTTGATACAAGGGGCACTTAATTAGCACAATTTTGAGGGATGGGCCTTAATTTTCCAAATGATTTTGGCTCAGTTTGGAAGGAGTTTAAGGCTCTATTTGTTTGAGTATTTTGCTGCTCCGTTTTGGGCAAACGCCGCCGGAAGGAAGGTAAACAAATGAAATCTAGAGTCCGTCGCGTTTGCTCCCGTTTC
>CM077147.1:8205670-8380191 GCA_039583875.1 Platanthera guangdongensis | reverse complement strand
AGCAGCGATTATGGCATTAGTTTGGAGTCATACATGCGAGCTAAAACTTCATCTTCATTCTCTCATTTATCAAGGTCTTCTTCCACTTGAGAAATGATTGATCATATTCATCATCATCCAAAGATGATTGAGATCGCAAATGGGATGACCGTCTTCATAGTTCATTTTTTTTAAGGAGGGAAGTATTGTTTTGAAAGTATCATTGCCTATCTTAAAGTGGCGTTTATATAGATCGCCAGCATTGGATCCCCAAGCATTGGATTCCCAGCATTGGATGCCTTCTCCCAAGCATTGGATTCCCTCTACACTCAAGTCTCTTTTGTCTCATTAATCCTGTCAACTCAAATCCGGAGCCTTATTTTTTCCAGCATTGGATGCCTTCTCCCGAACATTGGATTCCCTCTCCACTCAAACCTCTCTTTTTGTCTCATCAATCATGTCAACATCAAATCTGGAGCCTTATTTTTCCCAGCATTTGATGCATTCTCCCAAGCATTGGATTCCCTCTCCACTCAAGCCTCTCTTTTTCTCATCAATCCTGTCAACATCAAATCCGGAGCCTTGTTTTTCCTAGCATTGGATGTCTTCTCCCAAGCATTAGATTCCTCTCCACTCAAGCCTCTCTTTTGTCTCATCAATCTTGTCACCATCAATCCGGAGCCTTGTTTTTTCATAAGTACCCATTCCAGCACTCTCTATAAGTATTGGATTCCAGCACTCTCTCTAAGTTCCCTATCACTCTATCTCCAAAAATCAAGCACTCTCTACTTTCTTTACTTGTCATTATAGTCTGCCTACCATGGGCTAGCTTCTCCCCAAAAGAAGACAGCACTATGTTATGCTTGGCTTGAGGTCTCGGAAGATCTATTATGAGGAGTAATCAAAAAGAGCACAGACTGTGGGAAAGAGTTTCAACCATTTTCACAATACAAGACCTCAAACTTGCGTAGGACAGAGAACCCAAAAATCTCTTTCTTGTTATTGGTCCCTTTGGCAAGTAAAACAAGCAAAATTCCGAGGATTATTTGAACAGATAGAGCAACGAAAACCGCAGCGGTGCATCTGAACTTGATATTGTAAGTATTTTTTAGAATTTAAATCTCTAAATTCCTTAAAATAATGTGTGATTAAAATAATTTTTTATTCGTAGCTCAATAAAGCCAAAATGTTATATGCCTCTGATTCAAAAGAGAAGAAAGGCTTCATGTTCGAGCATGTTTGGAATATCTTAAAAAACCACAGAGAAGTGGATGGATATGCCAGAGTCTAACTCTCAAAATATTGACATGCTCACAAACATTAGTTCTAACTCTCCCAGTCAACGGGGAGAAATAGACTTAAATGCAAATAGCAATGACATGAATCCTGGTAGTACTGGGATGAAGAATCTCCAATCTCAACTTCCTATAATCGACCTACTGAAAGAAAGCAAGAAAAGGAGAGGAGGAGACAATTGAGTGTAAGGGTCATTATATTGAGGCCCATACTAAAAAATGAAGAAATCTTAGAGGTTTAAAGAGAGGGCAAGAAACAACGAGCAAACGATATGTCTGTTATTCAAGAGCTCATGAGATTTAAAAGCAGAAAATCAAAAAGAAAACTAGATCTTCAGAACGCTAAACAAGATCACGATATCATGATGATAGATTTGGATAGCATTAAAGGAACTCCGGAGCGGCAGTATTTTCGACAAAAAATAAGAAATTATGAATAGAAACATTAGAAAACCACTTTTTGAGGATCTTCATCGCTCGAAGAAACTGAATATGGAGAAGCATGTATGGAGGTAGTGGTTATGGAGGAAGTCAGTATGAAGGCCGCCCACACGTCGGGCCCTCAATTTGGAGGACCGCAATTCGGAGGACCTCAATTGAAGGAAGTCAGTACACCGAGACAGCCACTACCGAGAAAAGTCCAGTACGGGGAAGCCAATTTGGAGGATCTCAATCGGAGGAGACCAACAATGAAGGAAGTCAATATGGAGGAAAGCGTCTATGAATACCCGGTATGGAGAAGAACGACAAGGGGAAAGCGCGCGTGGAAGTCGGATAGAGCCCAGTGATGACCTTTCAGAATTTTAGTTTAAATTTAAAAATGTAATATTTTCATTTAAATTAAGTAATGCTTACTGTAATATTTTTATTTAAATTATGTAATAGTTATTGTATTTTAGAGACCAATCAAATTTAAAATTAAAAAAAAAATAAAACCTTAATAACATGTAAAAAAATAAAATACATACATTAATATATTAAATAAACCTAAAATATATTTTATATAAATCTAAAATACATGTATACATATTAAAAAAACCTAAATATATTTTATATAAACCTAAAATACCTAAAATAAACAAAAAATACATCATGTTCTCAAAATAGAGAACATGGGGTTGGAGTGTGCTCTAACCAATTCTCAATATTTAGAGAACATGGTTGGAGTTGCTCTAAACCATGTTCTCAATATTATAAACAAATGGTACAAAGAGATCTCTAAATATAGAGATCCCCATTGGAGATGTTTTAAGCTAGTTATAGCCTATAAAAAATAAATATAGAAATTCACTTGTTCTCTCGCATCGTTCCAACCCCTGACAACAAAAGATTTGGGGGCGCCATTGATGAGGATGAAGCCCCATTTATAGGCTTGGGTGTGCATTTAAACCTCTTCCTCCATAATTCCTCATATTAGGAGTCATGGTTTGACCGTCCAAACCCACCTCCCATGATCTCCCCCACAATTAGGGAGGAAGCAAGAGGGCCTCCCTTTAACAGCTACCGCGGCCGCTGTCCGCCGCAGGTCGCTGCTGTGCCCCGCCGGCCGAGCCGTCCGCCGTCCGCCGCCAGCCGCCGCTCGCCGTCCGGCTGGGCGTCAGGCCGCCGCCGCTTGCAAGATTGGCCACCGCCCCTGAAAACAACAGAGCATATATCGTTTCCCGATTTTACAGGTAACCACCCACTAACCCACCAAATTAGTGGTGGAGCCCACCATAACCACCTCCTGATGGGTATAAAAGTAGCCCCACACGCCTCCTCTTTTCTCACACTTTTCGCTCCCGCGAGTCTTCTACTTTCTCAGGCTAGAGCTCTGTTGAACTCCTCCTCGGGTCATCTTCAAGGCGCCTACGAGCCAGTGGAACGCCCAAGTCCCCAAGTGCGTGGAGAATGGAAGAAGACGACCACCACCAGCGCTCAAGCACACAGAATAGCAAGTTAGCATTCAGTACTCTTCGTCGGAGATGCATGGTGTTGTCCGTTGCGAGTTAGAAATTTTCTCTCACCCTCAAGTTGTAACGAGGAGAAGTCTGTCGCACTCGATTCTCCGAACATATTGTAACCGCAACCTAATAGTGGATTTTGACCGGCACATATCCGGTCCACGTGTGTTTTTTACCCAGTTTATGAGTTTTTACACGTTAAAACCTCTTGTGTCAACTCCTCTCTTTTCATTGACCTTGTGCGCGCTCGACCGTCCCCAGAACTAGGCGGTCCAGTTTATTCCTCCGGCCGACCGAGAGGCCGAGTTAGCCTGCAACAGACTGTTTTTTGTTTTTTAAAAATATTGAACTTTTTGCTTATATTTTGTCGATTAAGTTTTAAAAAAACTATGAACTTTATTTTATATTTATTTTCTTTAATTTAAAGTAATTATATGATTATGATCTTTAAAAAAAATGGAGTTGTCAATTAAAAAAATTTGAGTGTATGTAATAGTGTTGTCCAAAAACAGGCCCATAAAGGTTGAAAACACTATCTATCCATCCAGGGGCCCAAGCAAGATTAAGCCTCCGTTTGGGGAGATTTAGGCTTCATATGTTTCGGCGGTGGCGGATCGATCCAGCGGGTGGAAACGGAGTGTTTCGAAACGGAGGGGGGAGGTGGTGCTCCAAACGGAGCTTTTTGGGGCGTTTCAAGGTGCGGGTGGAACGGAGCAAACCCGCGGAGTTCATTTGTTTACCCGCCTTCCGGTGGCTTTGCCCAAAACGGGCTCCGAAACGCCCAAACAAATAGAGGCCTTAATTTTCAACGATCAACAGTTATACCCGCATGAATCAGACTTAATAAATTCTCCCCAAACAAGCCTAAGGTAAGCCCAATAGGGCATATTTAAAGGGCCTAATAAGACCATCACAATTCTACTGACTTACCGCTAATAAGACAACAAATATCGGGTCAGATCGATCACCATGCTTGCATGTTGTTTGTATCAAACCCACTAGCGCATAAAGTTGGGCACCAAATAACCTCAACTAAGTATTATATTTGTGCATGCACAACAATATAGATTGATAGCAACTATTGTGATGAACATTCGAGTGAGTTGTGACCATGCCGCAGCCTGGGCCCAGTTTTGCATAGTCCATTGGACTGCCATGATCTGCGACAAGGCTTTGATAAACCCCCTCTGACAATTAAAAAAAAGGATTTTATGTAAAAACATTGTTTTTCTAAAGTTTGGTTACCTATTAATTGTAGATATTATATATGTTTAGAGTTGCCGCAACTAAGAGTTCGTTTGGCATGGGATGGCGATCGTGCATACGGTGATTATGAACTGCCTTTCCTGAACTTCTGACTTTACCTAAAGAATTACACCCACATCTAAGTTGAAAATTAAGGGTTTTTCTAGGCTTTTTAAACCAATTAGAACTAATATTATAAAGAACAAAACGACCATTACGCATCATCCGACCTTAGCTCAGTTGGTAGAGCGGAGGACTGTAGTTGTTAAAAGCATCGGGTATCCTTAGGTCGCTGGTTCGAATCCGGCAGGTCGGAAATGTTTTTGAAATATAACATTTTATGCCGATTCCGTGTTGTTTATATATTCGCAATATATACATTTTCTTATTGTAGGCCTGCAAAAGTTTTATATAAAATTTATTAATGCCTTAATCATATCCCGATCATAAATTTTTAAGGGTGTTTATGTTGGGCAGTCCGGCAAAATAATAAAAAACACATATAATACGACCGTTAATATTAGTTCAAAAACAAACTTTGCCTAAGATTTTAAAACTCGGACATTATCAGCCGGTTCAGCGTCTTTTGAAAATTGGGGTACTATATGACATTTTTAGAAAAATTGCTCAGCATAAAAGTCGAGATCTACAACTTTCATGTTGAACACTTTTCATAAAAATGCAATATAGTGCGCCTATTTTCAAAATGGGAGGAACCCGGGGCGAACTATGGGGTTCGCAATAGTTTCGCCCGGTGCGTGAAACCTGTATTTAGGTAATTTCGGGTTCCGTGTTTTTACACTTTTTCAATTAGCAAAAATGAATTTATTGAATGAGCGAGAAAAAATTGGTGAAGAGTTGGATTTTGTTGTAATTATCGCGAAGACCGATGATGTGGTTATATGGCTTTTGAAAACAAACTGAGCTGTCAATAGCTAATAGGCTGTCATTATTGATTTCTTGAGTTGCCAATATCCAAATTCGGGATGCCAAAATAAACGCCTTTTTAATGGCAATTGTTTATGGTATTGTATTCACAAATAATTACCTAGTTACATTACGATAACTATAAAGCTTGATGTGGTTCCATTAAGTATTTTCGATTCAGGTCTAGGGGACAAAGCAAATGCCGAGAAGCGCACACAAGCACAGACGGCTTGAGCACAAGCATAGCATGCCGAAGCAGGAACGACGCACACCCATGGGCGTGTACGCCCCCTTAGGCGCACGCGCCACCTTCGACCGTCGTCGCCGCCTCCGACCGTCGTCGCCGCCTCCGACCGTTGTTGCCGCCGACCGCCGCCTCCAACCGTTGTTGCCGCCGCCGACCTCCGCCTATGACCGTTGACCGTCGCCGCCTCGAGCACCTTGTCCGGGCTGCCCGGAACCGCCCGGACCGCCCGAGGAACTTTCGGTATCGGGTGACCAAAAACGACTGAGTCATTCGTTAGCACAAATTCTCCCCTGACGCAATTACCAGCAGATTCCTTCAAAAAAACTATAAATAGTCTCTCAGGCTTTCATTTGAAGACAAGCACCTCCAGATGCTAGAGAGAGTTCTGACGTTTTTCGGCGATAATGTGGGACTTAGATTGCTCCTCCGCTCGGAATTTGCTCTGCTCTCTCTCCAGTGTGAATGCATCTCAAGACATCAGAACTTGACATTCTTTGGCACATGAGCGCTCTCATCAAGATTTCGGCTTACCAAAAGCGCTCAGTCGAGATTTTGAGGACTTATCATTGTTCCGCTTGAGTGCTCCACCCAGGCTCCAAACACTTAGTCTATTTTCTGTTATTTTTCATATTCAAAATTTGTAACAGAGAGGAGACATGTTACCCTCTTAGAAAATCTATCAGCTCTCGTAAAATCAAACAAAATAGTGAATTTTGGTCTGACACAGATCTGACCACATGATTTTCACATTTTCCGGGTTTTTCACATCAAAAAGCATTTTGTCTTTGTTTGTTGTTTTTTCATTGACTGTTCACGCGGCCGGTCCAATTCCGAGCTAAGACAGTCTGATTCTTCGGACTGAAAAAAAACCTGATAACCCGCAACAAAGCTTAGCTACATCGACTCTCCTGATCTTGCCCTCGGAATGGAGACAATTCAAATCATTCCATTAATATCTTTTATATAAGTGGAAATTGTGACAAAGGGGCATGATTTTCCTTTTGCTCTAATGAGTTTGGACTAAAATTCACCATCATAGAATGCACGTTTGGCCAATACATAATTATGACCGCCACAAAGAAATGAAAACTAGTTTGAACATAATGGTGGATAAGTTATGATGGGGTTCACAACAATTTATAGCAAAGCCCGGTTGCAAGTTGTCGTTTTCCCTCTCCCCCACACGTATCATTGGAAGTTACGTGTTTAATTGCCACACGTGCATCCGCGCACCCGATCTACACGATAAGCACCGCGCGCAGGATCCTGAGAGTTGTGCCCTTCATCAACAGGTGGCACCAGCCGGCCCCCAAGGGCCCCCCCCCCCCCCCCCCCCCCCCCCCCCCTCCTCGACTGCCCGGATTCGTGCGGCCTCGCCGCGGACGACCCAAGGGCCAGCCAGGATCGCCCGTACCCAGGCGGCCTCGCCGTGGCCGCCCTGCAAGGGCCGACCAAGGCCGCCCAGATCCTGGCGGCCTCGCCACGGCCGGCCCTCGAGGCTGTCGCAACCGTATTTTCTCGGTATTTAATATATATTATCAGAGTAAGAGAAAACGCACGTCGTAATGTCACGCCGTGTATGAGACAACTGCAGCGGCTCAGGCAAAAACCTTCTTCTATTGCTTTTCATCAAAATCAAATATTATTATTATTATAAAAACGTAATTTAAGCTTAAGTTTTGGTAACCGTGTCCTACGGTTCAATGAATCAGCAAGTCGGGGCTGTCACAACCCGTATTTTCTCGGTATTTAATATATATTATCAGAGTAAGAGAAAACGCATGTCGTGATGTCACGCCGTGCATGAGACAACTGCAGCCGCTCAGGTAAAAACCTTCTTCTATTGATTTTCATCAAAATCAAATATTATTATGATAAAAACGTAGTTTAAGCTTAAGTTTTGGTAACCGTGTCCTACGGTTCGATGAATCAGCTAGTCCCCGGGTAAAAAAATACATGTACACAGCAGAAAATACTTGATTTAAGTTCACTTGGTAACCTATATGAACATGAAGGCCCAATAGGCAACCTCATGATACACACATTTCTAGATTTAGTATAAGTACAAAAAGAGCTTTTACGTTCCTTAAATTAGAGTGGTAAGTTGTTGAACAAGATGTTATGAGTATAAGTAGAAATGCAGATTTGTTTATTCTTGAAAATAACTAACATGCATCATAACATAAAGTCTTCCCAGAGAGTAAGTAGATAAATCTGTTGAAGTCGGGAAAATCCCAACCACAAAATTCAGATCAATGCAGCTTAAGGTTACTGATTCTACGGTCCGACGTCACAATTCAAATGACTAGCGCGAGAGAGAGGAAACTATCTATAAGCACACCCCAAGTGCTCCAGCAGGGAGGTCCCACCACGTACCCGAAAGTTTGGGAGAAACTTCCCCTCCGCAACCAAAAGGCTGGACGAGGTACTAGGCAGGCATGGACTGAGTGATTATCCACTTGGAGGGGCCTCAACGTCTTCCAAAGATCCATTTCTAGCCCCCCTGAGGGTTTATTTATAGAGAAATCCTGGTGGGGGTGGGGGAGTATAAGCGAGTATCCAGCCTCTGCTATCGAGTATCTAGGGCTCCTCACCCATACTCGGGAGGTACTCGACATTGCTCGTCCAAGCTCGCCTCTACTGTCCCAGGCTTGCCTCTGCTCGCCCAAGCTCACATCTGCTCGCCTATGCTCTCCCAAACTCGCCTCTGCTCGCCCAAGTTCGCCTCTGCTCACTCATGCTCGCCTCTACTCGACCAAGCTCGCCTCTGCTCGCCCAAGCTCACCTCTGCTCTCTCAAGCTCGTCTCTGCTCGCCTAAGCTCGCATCTTCTCGCTCATGCTCGCCCAACGGTTTGCGAAAAGCTGTCTGCCTCGGTACTTCTGATCAACCAGCAAGTGATAGCATAAGAGCCAACAAATAATCTAACATTCACTGCCAAAATCATTGCGGGCGCCACAAGCTGACACAAACCCACATGATCTAAATGAAAGTCTGAACAAGAAAGAAAACAATAACTATCTCACACACGATGAGGGTAGAACCACAACTATTAACTCCAAGCCTGAAATCACCACCCTAAATGCTCAAGTCGCTACTGCTCCGACCTTGATGCATTCATAAGAATAACACGCAGCAAGATTGTACAAAATGATAAGAAAGACCAAAATCAAATAATCAAAGAGCTAGATATACCAACCCCAAAACAGAATAGCTGCAGAACACAAATGTCTAAATCATAATATAGTAAGTAGAAAGAATTCACATGAGTTTAAATATATAACGTTTGCACTAAGTGCGATAAAGATCGATGTTTCTTCATTACATCTGTAGAGTAATGTGATATATATAAAGAGATCGATCAGCTCTAAAATATGAATCATAACAACTTAAAAAAATGGTACTGAGGCGGTGCCACTTTTCCAACACAATCCATCAGACTACCACATCTTAAAAAGACACTATGGCGGTAGTCATTTATCCACACAAACTAACACAACAAACCCACCAAGTGTGATATTCACAAAACAGTCGCTTGATAACTTCCCAAATAGAAGTTATCTAGCCTAATTTTATGTCTTAATATCCATTATAAATGCTCAAAATAAGTTTAAATAAAATAGAAATAAGAGTTTAATTCATATTTATTTAATTTTGAGCTAATCCGGTCTTTTTCCAATGTATTTGTGCGAGAATTGGCAAAGAATTCTATTGGAGAAAGAAATCTGCCCAAAGAATTATAACCAGGAAAACAGGTCACAACGCGCAGAAAAACAGGTTGCAACGTCTGGACGAATTTCAAATTTTAAATTTCAAATATGGCGCCATTTGCAATTTTGGAAAGATGCATCCTTTGGGGAAAGGGCTGGACGTTTTTCTTGGCTGATTAGGGAGTCATTAAAAGGATTATTCAGATTTCCATTGGAGAGGAGAAAGGAGGAGAAAAACCTAGGGTTGCTCTTCTTACGCGAGGAAGACGACGAATCTCCGGACGAATCAAGCGAGCAACCTCGGGAAAAGGATTCTACAGCGGTTTGGACTAATTTCTACCATGTTTTGTAAGAACTTTCCAACCATAGTGTGTGATTTCTCCATCGTTATGAACTAAATTTTAAAAGTCTTGTATGTTGTGAGTACTAGACTCATTGTGATGATTTAATTTCAATTTTACTTTCATGTTTGGTTGACGATCTATTTTTATTGGGTTTATGTACTTTAATTGTGGAATTTTTGAGTAAGTGTTCTTCTTTTAGATAGCGAGACGAGATTCGAGAGAGGAGTCTCGCTAGTCTAGGGTTGAATCCTCATTTTATGCGACAAAATTCGAGAGAGGAGTTGCGTAATTCTTTTAGTCAAAATTCCATCTTTTACTGCACTGCAAGATTCGAGAGATGAGCGGTGTAAGTGTAACATAAACCTTAATATAACGTCGAGAGAGGAAGAGATTCCGTCTTGAGTTAGCAACATCGATTTTAAACCTTCATGTTATTCTAAATCTGCCTAAGTTAGAGATAACTAGGGGAATTAGGATAAGCGGATTTCGGAGATCGAGAGATAATGTCATCCATCTTAAAAAATCATTGCAGGATAGTAATCAACCAATCATGAGAGGTCACTAAAAAAGTCGTCACAATAGTCGTCACAATTTTCTTTATTATTATTATTATTGTTATTGTTGTCTCTAACATTCTCGCTATTAAATATCTCGCCTGAATTTAAAGAATGAGAGGAGCTAGTAATTGTGAGCACTAATCAATCACTTCCTCGAGGGAACGATCACTTCTCACACTTTATTACTTGTTACGGCACGTGCACTTGCGTTATTACGTAAATCTATTTTGGGTGTATCAAGTTTTTGGCGCCGTTGCGGGGAAGTGCAACTGATTTAGTGTTATTTCTTACAATATTAGTGAATCCTTAGTATTTAGAGATCAGGTGTTTGTTTGTTTGTTTTTTTTAATCATTAGAAGTTGGGCGGTGTATGTCCAGGTATAGGCAAGTAGAATTATTGTCTTTGAATTCTGAAATCGAGCGCTCCTGTAGACAAAACAGAAGAGAGATTAGAAACGTGAATATTATTCATCCTGCGATGGATAATAATAATAATGCTAATAATAATGATGTTCAGGTGGATCAAAATGGCCACCCTGCGGCACCACGTATGACTTGTCACGAGTATAATACACCACTAAGGGGAGGTGTGCACTTCAGCATTGCTCGACCTGCAATTGCTGCTAATAATTTTAAGATGGACCCACTAATTATGCAACAAGTACAAAATAATAAGTTTGGGGGTCTAGGTCATGAAGATGCAAATTCCCACTTACGAACCTTCTTAGCAATTTGCGATATGTTTAAGTTTAACGGAGCATCAGAAGATGCAATAATGCTAAGATTGTTTCCTTTTTCTTTAGAAGGGAGAGCGAAAGATTGGTTAGACTCTTTGCCTAACGATTCTATCACAACATGAGAGCAGTTGGTGGAAAAATTCTTGCATAAGTTTTTTCCTCCATCTAAAACTTCAAAGCTGATAAGGGATATAACCACATTCACACAGGGTAACGGAGAGACACTGTACGACGCTTGGGAGCGTTTTAAGGAGCTATTAAGGAAATGTCCCCATCATAGGTTAGCCCTACATCAGCAAGTTTTCACCTTTTATAATGGTTTGCAAACTGCAACCATGATTTTAGTAGACGGCGCTGCAGGAGGATCGTTGCTTAAGAGGTATCCCGAGGATGCGTATGCAATCCTTGAAGACCTCACTGCAAATAATTACCAAGCCTATGAGCGTCAATGGAACAACAATCCAGTTGGTATCCACCAAGTGGACCAATTCACATCCTTGGCCGCTCAAATGGCATCACAGTTTAATCTAATCAATAAGAGATTAGATTCATTATCACAACCTTCATCTAGTGCTCCACTGACGGTGGAGCAATTGAATCAAATCTCTGAAGAGGCAAATTATGTAGGAGGAGCACAAAGGCAAATTCCACCTGGATTTGCCAATCATTATCACCCCGAGTGGCGGAATCATCCGAATTTCTCCTGGAAAAATAATCAAGGGATGAATCAACCACAAGGGTTTAATCAAAATATAAATCATCTACCTATCAATAACAACTTTCAACCCCAACAAGTAAACCAAAGAAAGATGACGGATGAGTTTATCTTAGGCATGTTCCAAAAGTATGACTCAAAAATGGTAGGAATAGAATCATCGTTAAGATCACTAGAAACGACTATGGGACAAATTGCAAACTCATTAAGTCAAAGGCCCATTGGAACTCTACCTTCTGATAGCACACTCAATCCAATAAAAGATAATCATAATAATCATTGCAAGTCTATTGCACTGAGGAGTGGTGTAGAGATTCCAAGTGGGGAGGGGTTGCTTGAGAAAGTTAGGGAAGAAGAGACAAGTAAGAAGCCAAGTGAGACGAGCATATTAGAGAAGGACGAGTGGGGTGAGAAAAATGATGTGGGAGAAAAACAAAAAGAGAAATTAAATCAAAAGAAAGAAGTAGTCTATCCACCACCCCCATTTCCGTCTAGACTTGCTAAATCCAAATTTGACATACAATTCCAAAAGTTTATGGAGATTTTCAAAAACTATCTATAAACATCCCATTTGCTGATGCACTTGAGCAAATGCCAAGTTATGTCAAGTTTATGAATGATATCTTGGCAAAGAAAAGGAAGTTTGTTGATAAGGAGATAGTGGCTTTGACTGAGGAGTGTAGTGCTATATTGCAGAAGAAGTTGCCACCCAAGCTTAAAGACCCGGGTAGCTTCACAATTCCTTGTTCTATCGGATTAAAGTTTGTTGGGAGAGCTTTATGTGACCTTGGGGCGAGCATCAACTTGATGCCATTATCCATCTATAAGAAGTTGGGTCTAGGTGAGATCACACCTACATCTCTGACTCTACAGTTGGCTGATAGGTCTCTAGCATTTCCCAAGGGAATCGTAGAGGACGTGTTGGTTAAGGTGGATAAATTCATCTTCCCTGCTGATTTTGTGGTACTTGATATGGATGAGGACAAGGATGTCCCCATCATTCTTGGTAGACCATTCTTGGCCACCGGACGAACACTCATTGACGTCCAAAAGGGTGAGCTTACAATGAGAGTTAATGATGAGAATGTGACATTCAATATTCTCAAAACTATGAAATTTCCCGATGATAAGGAGGAGTGTTTCTCCGTTGAGGAAGTGAATGCACCTATACATATGATGTATGATGAGAATGATTGGGAGCGTAAAATCTTTAGTGTGTTAACAAATGAAGAAATAGAAGAGGACCCAGACTTAACAGAAACTGTAGACGCTTTAAGTACTCATGAGCATATACCACATGACAACATGTTTGAATTAATAAGTAAACCAAGTGAGTCTAAGGTCACTAAGCCTTCTATCTTAGAGCCACCTACGCTTGAATTAAAACTGTTACCTGAAAACTTAAAGTATGTTTTTCTAGGTGAGGATAACACACTACCGGTTATTATTGATGCATCTTTAGTAAAGGAACAGGAAGACAAATTGCTTGAGATTCTTCGTGAGTATAAGGCGACAATGGGTTGGACCATTGCAGACATTAGAGGGATAAGTCTCTCAATTTCTATGCACAAAATTCTTTTAGAGGAAGAAGCAAAAAACTCAATCGAACCCCAACGAAAGACTTAGCCCACCAATGAAAGAAGTGATAAAGAATGAGATAATTAAATGGTTGGATGCGTGTATTATTTATCCTATCTCCGATAGCCGGTGGGTAAGTCCTGTCCAATGTGTGCCAAAGAAGGGGGGCATTACGGTAGTTAAAAATGAGAACAATGAGTTGATTCCCACTAGAACGATAACTGGATGGCGGATTTGTATGGATTACCGAAAGTTGAATAAAGCTACTAGGAAAGATCATTTTCCACTCCCATTCCTCGATCAAGTTCTTGATAGGTTAGCAGGGAATGAGTATTTCTGTTTCTTAGATGGTTATTCTGGGTATAATCAGATCATGGTAGCTCCCGAGGATCAGGAGAAGACTACATTCACCTGTCCTTTTAGGACATTTGCATTTAGGAAAATGCCATTTGGCTTGTGTAACGCCCCTGCTACATTCCAGCGTTGCATGATCGCTATTTTTACTGATCTGATTGATGAGGGTATCGAGATCTTTATGGACGATTTTTCAGTATTTGGGAGATCGTTCGATGAATGTTTGAAAGTGTTGAAGAAGACTTTGGATAGGTGCATTCAAAGCAATTTAATCCTAAATTGGGAAAAATGTCACTTTATGGTCAAAGAAGGAATTGTTTTAGGACACAAGGTGTCGAAGAAAGGATTGGAAGTAGATCGGGCAAAGACAGAGGTTATAGAGAAATTGCCGCCACCAACTAATGTTAAGGGAGTGCGTAGTTTTTTAGGATATGCGGGCTTCTACCGTCGTTTCATTAAAGATTTTTCTAAAATTTCTAAGCCGCTAAGCCATTTATTAGAAAAAGATTCACACTTTAATTTTGATGAGGAATGCCTAGCCGCCTTTCATTCTTTAAAGCAAAGTCTGATTTCTTCACCCATTATTATCTCACCCGATTGGTCTTTACCATTCACCATTATGTGTGATGCTAGTAACTTCGTTGTGGGTGCGGTTTTAGGACAAGTGCACGACAAGATCTTTCACACAATCTACTATGCTAGCAAGACGCTAATTGATGCACAAGTAAACTACACAACTACCGAGAAGGAGCTATTAGCAGTCATTTTCGCTTTTGACAAATTTCGCTCCTACTTGGTAACCTCTAAGGTGATTGTTTATACGGACCATGCAGCTATCCGATTTTTAGTAGAGAAAAAAGACGCTAAACCTAGACTGATTAGGTGGGTTCTCCTCTTACAAGAGTTCGACTTGGAGATTAAAGATCGAAAAGGGGCGGAGAATCCTGTAGCAGACCACCTATCACGTCTAGATTATGAGCGTGAGAAGGTTGGAGACATAGAGATTAGAGAGAATTTTCCGGATGAGAGGTTGCTGGCAATATCTGAGGCGAGTATTCCATGGTATGCTGATTTCGTCAATTTCATTGTAAGTAACATTTTACCCCCAGATATAAATTATCAACAGAAGAAAAGATTTCTTCATCAGGTTAAGTTTTATCTATGGGATGCCCCATATGTATTTAAGATATGTGCTGACCAAGTTATTCGTCGGTGTGTACCAGAAATAGAAGTTCATGATATCCTAGAAAAGTGTCACGCATCTCCTTACGGAGGGCATTTCATGGGAGAACGAACTGCTATGAAGGTACTAGAGGCTGGTTTCTATTGGCCAACACTGTTTAGGGATGCACACTTGTTTGTTAAGAAGTGTGATAGATGCCAAAAGACGGGCAATATTCATCGGGGTGCAAGTATGTCTATGACCAATATTCTGGAGGTAGAAGTATTTGATGTTTGGGGCATTGACTTCATGGGACCGTTTGTGAACTCGGGAGAAAATTTTTACATTTTGTTGGCAGTAGATTATGTGTCAAAGTGGGTGGAGGCCATTGCCACACAGAAAAACGATGCCAAGATTGTACTCAAGTTTATAAAAGCAAACATATTTACGAGATTCGGCACGCCTAGGGCGATAATTAGTGATGGAGGTTCCCATTTTTGCAATACACAATTTAAATCACTTCTAAAAAAATACGGTGTAACACATAAAGTGGCCTTAGCATATCACCCGCAAACCAATGGATTAGCCGAAATCTCCAATAGAGAAATCAAGTCTATTTTAGAGAAGACGGTGAGTACAACTAGGAAGGATTGGGCATTTAGGTTGAACGATGCATTATGGGCCTATAGGACTGCCTACAAAACACCCATAGGTGTGACTCCCTTTAGAATGGTGTATGGAAAAGCTTGCCACTTACCCGTAGAATTGGAGCATAAAGCGTACTGGGCAATAAAAAGATTGAATTTTGATCTCCAAGAAGCGGGCAAGAATAGACTTTTTCGTTTGAATGAATTGGAGGAGATCAGATCTAACGCTTATGAAAATGCTAGGTTGTACAAGGAAAGGACGAAAAAATGGCATGATTCGAGGTTAAACAGAAAGGAATTCAAAGAAGGGCAATTTGTTCTCCTGTATAACTCAAGATTGAGATTATTTCCGGGAAAATTGAAGTCACGATGGTCGGGACCTTTTCGGGTGGAGGAAGTACATCCGTTTGGAGTAATCACGATTTGTAATGAGAAAGACGGATCCAAGTTTAAGGTTAATGGGCAGAGGTTGAAAGAATACTTTAAAGACAATGATCATCGAGAGACGATGATCATCATGCTGAAATAAAAACGAGTGCGAAGAAGAACGTCCGGCCGGGACGTTTTAAACCTGGCGCTTGGTGGGAGGCAACCCATCGTGTGTTAGTTTTATATGTTTGTTTAATTAGTAAAATAATAATAAAAATAAAATCATCACATTAATATTATTATTTTAATAACTCGTTATGTCTATTTGTTTTGATCCAAAATCATAGAATAGTTGGAATTCTTAATGTCAAATTGACTGTTGCAACGTGCAAGTAAGAGATTGCGACTTTATTTTTGCTGTTTGGACTTGAAGAATTAACCTGGAACCCAGTCCGGTCCAGTGAAACCGGCGCTAGACCGAACCGGCGCCTGATCTCCCGAATTTGAAACGTCGCAACGCACAACAACGAGGTTGTAACTTATTTTTTTCTGCCTTCACTCCCTCCAGTTTTCGCGAACCGGCTGGGCCGGTCTCCGTTCTTGACCCTTCTGGTTTAGAGGCACTGTATAAAAAGCCTGGAATTAGTTTCACCGGCTAGCCTTTCTGTTTCCCCGATCTTTCATCTTCTGGCCCTAGCCGTTCGCGAGCATCAACTCGGTGAGGGCGGAGGAGAGGTGTTGACGCAAGTCTGAGTTCGGCGGGTCTTTACTACCCGCTGGCAACATCTCTGGAGGCTCACGGGGAAGACTGCGTCGGTGATCGGTGTCGACGGGCAGCGGGAGATTTCAACGACCAGGCCTATTTCCCTGATTTCGCATCTCTACCCTAAGTTCACCGCAGGAATCGGGAGTCGCTAGTCTACTGTGTTGGTGATCTGCATCACTCGGAGCGGGTGAGCTGCTATTGTTTTCGAATAGAGGACAGCTTGGGTTCCAGCGTTAGCACGACGCGGAGGGCTGAGTGTTGCTCTTCTTTTTCCTGTGGAGCGGCCGATCTTCATCAACCGCCAACAGCACAAGTTCAACTTCGTAGGCCTCTAAAGGTATAAACCTAACCCCTTAGTCCAGTAGAGTAGTAGACTGCTTCATTTCTTGCTTAGCATTGGTTTCGGATTTGGTAGATTTGGTCATGACATCGAGAAAAAAGGGAAAAGGGAAAGAGATTGTGCGAAAAAGCCAGAAATTTGTAAGTGACGAAGCCGCCCAACGATTTCATTCCCTCCAATCCATACCACCCATTTACGAAAGAGGATTCAAAATGGAGAAACGGGGCTGTAATATGGGATATGTGGGGCAAATACAGGCTATGGGCTGGGAAACGTTGTGTCACCCAAGGACGGATGCAGTGCTACCGTGGGTTTATGAATTCTACGCTAATGCACCAGTTGCAGAAGGGGGAACTGTGTTCGTGCGAGGAAATAAAGTGGATTTTTCTGCCTCTGCCATTAATTCGTTCTTTGATTTAGATGATAACATCGGACCAGATCATACAACTATGCTTTCTACCACGCCTAAGGCAGATATGACCGCTGTTATCTGTGGTGTGCTAGGACCAAATTGGGTGAGCACCAAAGAGAATGCTCTACATTCCACTTGCCTATCGAGGGAAGCGAAGGTTTGGCTTCACTTTGTAAACACAAGTTTGCTGCCCACACGTCATTTAAACTACGTCCAACTTGATAGGATTGGATTAATTTTCTGCATCATAAAGGGCATTAAGGTTAATATTGGACGGATCATCTCTCGGCTTATCTGGACAAAAGTGAATGATAAGAAAATGAGGCACCTTTGGTTCCCAACTACCATCACTGAGTTATGTCGTGCAGCTGGAGTTGAACTCGGTGAGGGTGATCTGATCACACAAGTGGATCGCCACATCACAGAAACAGTAGTGAACGTCAACATCAAAGTACCCTCTGAGCTTCCTCAAGCTCCAGGCAAGTTGAAAGTCGTGTGTGCTGCTAAATCCCCTAAGTCAACAGCAGTAGCTCCCAAGCGCATTAATATTCTGATAGTTGACCACGGCGATGATCCAGATGCTATGATCGAGCAGCTTGAGTACATGAAGGCGTATCATCGCTGCCAGTTTGTTTACTTCAACTCCAAGTTGGACTACGTATGTGAGAATCAGGCCAAGTTGATGCAGAAGGCCCGTATTCCAGTGGCGGAGCCTAAATATGATATGGAGTCCCAGTTTGACAAGAAAGGCTATCTCCTGACATCGGATGGGACGAGAATAGATCCTACGTTGACAAAAGCTAAAGAAGTGGAGGAGGATGAAGACGATGAGGACGCAGAGGAGGATGAAGAGGATGAAGAAGCAGAGGAAGATGAAGATGACGAGGACGACGAGGAAGGGGATGCTTAGCTCTTGTGTGTTGTTTTGCTCCTAGTTTGCATTTGCATATTTACATTTCTATCTTTTTCTTTTTGTTCTGGTATTGGACAGTTAGTTAATTAGCGCGACACTCGTACATTTTGGTGAAGACAGGTTTAGTCCTCTAGCCAGTACATTTCTTTTGTCATGGTTAATTCAGTTACCTACTCATGTTTAGGCTTTGATATTATTTGGAACTTTCACTATTGTCGTGAGTAATTGTTATTAGATTGTGGCATGTTGAATCTATGATATGTTGAGCCATCCTTTGAATTAGGTAAATTTTGTCATATAATTCTGATTATCAATTCTATGTTATGTGACTGATTATATGAATTCTGCTTAATGATGTTATATGAGTACCTTTGTCATGCTTATGAAGGTTTTCGAGGATGAGTTAATTCAATATGCTTAAAACAATGATTCTACACTAGCTTTATGTTTTGTTACTCTTATTGATATTCATGCCGCCCAACATAATTGCATCTCCTATCCTACTCAGTGTACATGTTGAGGGTTAACACATGCAGGATATATTTAATAGATAGGGTATCGGAGAGACATCCCATTACATATTAAATCAAGTGCATTGCCGAGTTTATGGACAACCACACAGACAATCAACTTTTCAGGGGAGTACTTCAATTACAATATTCATCTTGACTTGCATTTTATCCTTTACTTTATTTGCTTATTAGTCAAAGTAGTTTAATCATATTTTCTTGGGTATTAAAGTCTCCTTGCTAGGGACTAGCAAGTATCAAAAGTGTGGAGGTGGGAGTAGTATACTCCTACCAATTGAGTGAGAGTAAATATTTTCAACAATTTTATTTAATCCTATTTTTTCGATATAATTAACGAATGTTATTCAATATTACTCGATAATGATTGTTGGTAGGATAGTCAGTCTTAAGGGTTCAAATTCTCGATTGAAAATTAGTAAGATGGGTAAAAGCTCTCTTAAATATTTCTCTAATCCTCACAATTCTTTAAAAGAATTCGCTTCCTAAAAATTGATTATCACTGACTTCTCAAAATAATGATCGAAGGATTGACATGAACCAAGTCGGAGATGTAATCCAAAACGTTGCGAGTTCTAGTTGATTTGAAAGAATGATTAGGGCATACCTTTGATCAATTCGTGCCTCACTACCGATATTTGATTTGATCGTCCACCTTTCTTTGAGCTTGAACTTTAAATTCTCACATACCATTTCTCTATATTCCTATTAGTTATTTCTTAGTAAGTTCTTTAACTATGGGTAATTAATTGTTAAAAATTTAAATTGTGTGATTCGTAGTGATATGTGGCCCGAGTATGTGTACACCTACTTGGAACGATCCCTACTACAACTTTATAAAAAAAGGGGAAAAGAGAACGTGTCATAGTGATATGCGGCCTAGGTATGTATATTCATACTTAGAATGATCTCCAACTATGATTACAGAAGAAAAGAAAAAATTTACACCGTGTTAGTTGTAGTGATATGTGGCCCGAGTATGTGTACACCTACTTGGAATGATTCCTACTACGGTCTAAGAAGTTGAAAATTAAAGATGAACCCTATAGTTGGAAAATTATTAAGAATATTAACTAGAGAAATACCTTCTACTATCGCATTTGATTCCTTACCAAGCCAAGGTCATTTCCACCACAAGTTCTCATTTTTTTTTCTTTTCAAGTCAAATTATGAACTCTAGTGGAGGCTAAGTCAAAGACTCGGTTTATTTTCATTCCTTCTTAGTTATTAAGGAAGTTCGTTGAGAACAATTTATAGAAGTCGATGATTTTAAAGGATAGCACACACCACACAAGAAAGTTTAATTGAGCTTTATCCTTCATCAAGCTAGTGAATATTTGATTATGATGAACCGTTAAGGTATGACAAGTCCTCATCTGGTTAAATTTGAAACATTTGAGAAATCTTTTTTTAATTATGTTGAGAAGAAGGATCTTATGAGTTTATATTGCGACTAACTCCTCTCACTCAATTTACATGATTAGTATTGTCTTTGCTAGGGACTAGCAAAGGTTTAAGTGTGGAGGTGTGATAACTTCCCAAATAGAAGTTATCTAGCCTAATTTTATGTCTTAATATCCATTATAAATGCTCAAAATAAGTTTAAATAAAATAGAAATAAAAGTTTAATTCATATTTATTTAATTTTGAGCTAATCCGGTCTTTTTCCAATGTATTTGTGCGAGAATTGGCAAAGAATTCTATTGGAGAAAGAAATCTGCCCAAAGAATTATAACCAGGAAAACAGGTCACAACGCGCAGAAAAACAGGTTGCAACGTCTGGACGAATTTCAAATTTTAAATTTCAAATATGACGCCATTTGCAATTTTGGAAAGATGCATCCTTTGGGGAAAGGGCTGGACGTTTTTCTTGGCTGATTAGGGAGTCATTAAAAGAGATTATTCAGATTTCCATTGGAGAGGAGAAAGGAGGAGAAAAACCTAGGGTTGCTCTTCTTACGCGAGGAAGACGACGAATCTCCGGACGAATCAAGCGAGCAACCTCGGGAAAAGGATTCTACAGCGGTTTGGACTAATTTCTACCATGTTTTGTAAGAACTTTCCAACCATAGTGTGTGATTTCTCCATCATTATGAACTAAACTTTAAAAGTCTTGTATGTTGTGAGTACTAGACTCATTGTGATGATTTGATTTCAATTTTACTTTCATGTTTGGTTGAAGATCTATTTTTATTAGGTTTATGTGCTTTCATTGTGGAATTTTTGAGTAAGTGTTCTTCTTTTAGATAGCGAGACGAGATTCGAGAGAGGAGTCTCGCTAGTTTAGGGTTGAATTCTCATTTTATGCGACAAAATTTGAGAGAGGAGTTGCGTAATTCTTTTAGTCAAAATTCCATCTTTTTACTGCACTGCAAGATTCGAGAGAGGAGCGGTGTAAGTGTAACATAAACCTTAATATAACGTCGAGAGAGGAAGAGATTCCGTCTTGAGTTAGCAACATCGATTTTAAACCTTCATGTTATTCTAAATCTGCCTAAGTTAGAGATAACTAGGGGAATTAGGATAAGCGGATTTCGGAGATCGAGAGATAATGTCATCCATCTTAAAAAATCATTGCAGGATAGTAATCAACCAATCATGAGAGGTCACTAAAAAAGTCGTCACAATAGTCTAAGAAAAACAACATACGAGACTAATTCTCCAATTTGGAAAAAGTAAACGAAGCAAGATCAAATTAGTTTCTTTATTATTATTATTATTGTTATTGTTGTCTCTAAAATTCTCGCTATTAAATATCTCGCCTGAATTTAAAGAATGGGAGGAGCTAGTAATTGTGAGCACTAATCAATCACTTCCTCGAGGGAACGATCACTTCTCACACTTTATTACTTGTTACGGCACGTGCACTTGCGTTATTACGTAAATCTATTTTGGGCGTATCATCTCCGTGGCGGTCGTACATTCCACTAACACCACAACCCAAAATAGTCCATAGTATAATGTCATAAATATTAAATAAAATAAATGACTAGACTAGCTGCAATGTTAATAAATGACTCGACAAATTTTACTTAACTTCACCAGATCACTCGACAAATTTTACTTAACTTCACGAGATTACTTGACGAATTACACTTAACTTTACGAGATCATTCGATGAATTACACTTATTTTCACGAGATCACTCGACACAAAAGCCTATTCCTGCCAGAAACTTTCTTATCTAAATAGAGGTTATTTGGCTTAAAAATTTTGACAACATTAATCCAATGAGCATATATGACCTTTCTAATGATGATGGCTCAGATTCTGACTCTGACGTGGATGCAGTCCGCCAGTAGTCTCCTGGACTTTGTACGTTTGTACTTGCTTTTTCAGCTGAGTTTTGTATGATATGGCTACCCCATGGGGGATTTGTATTTGTCTTTGTACTTTTGTACTTGTATCTTGATCATCCTTTGACGATACGTATACTACTTTGAAGTGTTTCTTTGAGTTGGCTTTGCAATTCTGCTTTAGCATTGAGCTTCACTTGTGTGATGCTTTTAGACGTATTGACGTCATTGTCTGGTTGTCAATTGAAGAATGAGACCCGGTGACATCTTAACTTGCTGGCCAGACAAAAATTAAGATATCTGTATCGGGAGGTGTCCCTGATTATAGTGACCAACCGCAGGGGAGTATGGCACACATTTGATCCGGGGTAGTGCGAGGTCATTCTTGCCACGTAGCGAGAGGTCGCAGGACTGGAGCACGCTGCCAGGAGGCAGGTGTTTTGAGTGTGTTGCACGAGGGCAGGTGCTGTGAGCGCGCTGCCCGAAGGCAGGTGCTGTTTAATGATCACAGTGCACAAGGTCAGGTGCTATGAGTGTGCTACCTGAAGGCAGGTGTTGTTAATGAGCATGCTGCAAGAGGGCAGGTGTTGTTAATGAGCGCACTGCAAGAGGGAAGATGTTGTTAATGAGCGTGTTGCACGAGGGCAGGTGTTGTGAGCGCACTGCCCGAAGGCAAGTGCTATTAATGAGCTTGCTGCACGAGGATAATTGTTCTGAGCAAACTGCTCGAAGACAGGTGTTGTTAATGTAAGGGGGTGTCCTTTCTTTTGGGCAAGATGTGTACGTAGTCCTGATGACATTGATGATGCTTGTCTTTATAGACCTTAAGTGCACGAACTGTAAAAATCATTAGAGTCTCAATCACGAGTATGTTCATGCGATAATTTACATGAAGCATTCATAGAAAAAGAAAGCTAATAAAATATTGTGCTAGCACGGGTAGAGCCTTAATGATGGATAAGGAGCTTTATCTTGAGTTGATCGTCCTATGGGTTGCTCCCCAGTCCATATTGGTGAGCTCATGACTGACCTCCCGCTAACCGATTTGGTGCTTGCCCCATAAGAATTTTTCTGACAACCCTTGCCTGACGAGGCGTTCGATCTCCTCTTTCAGCTTGGAGCAATTTTCTGTGTTGTGTTCTTGTCTGTGGTGGAACTCGCAGTATTTTGTCTGGTCTCCTTCATTTTTGCGAGCAGTCTGGGTTTGTAGAGTATTCCCCCATCATGGATTGCGTAGAGTATGTTCATTCTGGAGGTATTGAGAGGTGTGTAGTTTTGATGTTGTCTTGGTTGCAGATTGTCACGACACTCGCCGTTCTTCCCAACGTTTGATGCGTCTTCTTGCTCCTTCCTTCTTTTTGGGTTTCTATCAAACTGTCATTGGTGTGTCTTAACTGCTTCGTCAATGACGATCTGCGCTTCAACTCATCATACCAGCTCAAGGTAACTTGGTACTAATTCTCTTATTAATGTTGAGTAGAAGCTTCCGAAGCGGAGATCTCCTAAGAAGAAGCCTCACAAGAGTTCTGGTTCGACTCCTAAGATTTGTCGTGCCTCAGTGGTGAAGTGTTGAAAGAAATCTTTAAGGGTTTCCCCTTCATTCTGTCGGATCCCAGAAAGGAGAGAGGGGTCTTGTACAACTCTCCTGCTTGCGACAAACTGGTCAACAAAGAGTCGAGATATAATTGTAAAGCTGTTGATTCCTCCTTACTTTATATAGCAAAACCAGGTTCGGGATTGTCCTTTCAAAGTTGTTGGGAATACTTGACTCAATTGTTGATTGGAGGCATTGTTGAGCCTCATGATGTTGGAGAAATGGTGAACG
The DNA here is from genome assembly GCA_039583875.1 of Platanthera guangdongensis. NCBI lineage: Eukaryota > Viridiplantae > Streptophyta > Magnoliopsida > Asparagales > Orchidaceae > Platanthera > Platanthera guangdongensis. The sequence goes on along the minus strand of CM077147.1, from coordinate 8,356,304 downwards.
TACTCTGATGGGTCATATGTTCCGTCAAACACCTCCAATTTTGGGAGATTGAAACTGTGTGGGATTGGGTGCGACAGAACTTCATTTGCTAGTGGGGACCCAGTCTCGACGGGGCGGTGTAGATACGCGACATGTTGGTCAAATTGGCCATACTTTTCTGCAGTGAATTCTCTGATTTCTTCCTTGATTGGTCTTTTGGTGGGATTTCCGAGGGTGGCCGCCCGTTGTTGTTTTTGCTGCTACCCGACTCCGACGACTCTAGCCAAACGAGCAGGGTGCGAAGTGCTTGCAACTTCCGAGTATTCCTTATAATTTTCTTTGGGGTGATTCTCTTGAATGGGGACTACAAGCGGAGGTGCTTGATAGACGAGTGCTGGAGGCGTTGAAGCTGCTTGTGTTGTTCCCAGATTTCTGAGAAGTGTGAGCACTTCAGCTTGTTGTTCCTCCATGTGAGTGATTCTTGTAACGACCCGGGAGGACCACGGTATGAGCCGGCCCACCAACAACCCAAGGTTGAGGGTCAGAGGCCCACTGATGCAGTCCGCCAGTAGTCTCCTGGACTTTGTACGTTTGTACTTGCTTTTTCAGCTGAGTTTTGTATGATATGGCTACCCCATGGGGGATTTGTATTTGTCTTTGTACTTTTGTACTTGTATCTTGATCATCCTTTGACGATACGTATACTACTTTGAAGTGTTTCTTTGAGTTGGCTTTGCAATTCTGCTTTAGCATTGAGCTTAACTTGTGTGATGCTTTTAGACGTATTGACGTCATTGTCTGGTTGTCAATTGAAGAATGAGACCCGATGACATCTTAACTTGCTGGCCAGACAAAAATTAAGATATCTGTATCGGGAGGTGTCCCTGATTATAGTGACCAACCGCAGGGGAGAATGTCACACATTTGATCCGGAGTAGTGCGAGGTCATTCTTGCCACGTAGCGAGAGGTCGCAGGACTGGAGCACGCTGCTAGGAGGCAGGTGTTTTGAGTGTGTTGCATGAGGGCAGGTGCTGTGAGCGCGCTGCCTGAAGGCAGGTGCTGTTTAATGATCACAGTGCACAAGGTCAGGTGCTATGAGCGTGCTGCCTGAAGGCAGGTGTTGTTAATGAGCATGCTGCAAGAGGGCAGATGTTGTTAATGAGCGCACGGCAAGAGGGCAGATGTTGTTAATGAGCGTGTTGCACGAGGGGAGGTGTTGTGAGCGCACTGCCCGAAGGCAAGTGCTATTAATGAGCTTGCTGCACGAGGATAAGTGTTCTGAGCAAACTGCTCGAAGACAGGTGTTGTTAATGTAAGGGGGTGTCCTTTCTTTTGGGCAAGATGTGTACGTAGTCCTGATGACATTGATGATGCTTGTCTTTATAGACCTTAAGTGCACGAACTGTAAAAATCATTAGAGTCTCAATCACGAGTATGTTCATGCGATAATTTACATGAAGCATTCATAGAAAAAGAAAGCTAATAAAATATTGTGCTAGCACGGGTAGAGCCTTAATGATGGATAAGGAGCTTTATCTTGAGTTGATCGTCCTATGGGTTGCTCCCTAGTCCATATTGGTGAGCTCATGACTGACCTCCCGTTAACCGATTTGGTGCTTGCCCCATAAAAATTTTTCTGACAACCCTTGCCTGACGAGGCGTTCGATCTCCTCTTTCAGCTTGGAGCAATTTTCTGTGTTGTGTTCTTGTCTGTGGTGGAACTCGCAGTATTTTGTCTGGTCTCCTTCATTTTTGCGAGCAGTCTGGGTTTGTAGAGTATTCCCCCGTCATGGATTGCGTAGAGTATGTTCATTCTGGAGGTATTGAGAGGTGTGTAGTTTTGATGTTGTCTTGGTTGCAGATTGTCACGACACTCGCTGTTCTTCCCAACGTTTGATGCGTCTTCTTGCTCCTTCCTTCTTTTTGGGTTTCTATCAAACTGTCATTGGTGTGTCTTAATTGCTTCGTCAATGACGATCTGCGCTTCAACTCATCATACCAGCTCAAGGTAACTTGGTACTAATTCTCTTATTAATGTTGAGTAGAAGCTTCCGAAGCGGAGATCTCCTAAGAAGAAGCCTCACAAGAGTTCTGGTTCGACTCCTAAGATTTGTCGTGCCTCAGTGGTGAAGTGTTGAAAGAAATCTTTAAGGGTTTCCCCTTCATTCTGTCGGATCCCAGAAAGGAGAGAGGGGTCTTGTACAACTCTCCTGCTTGCGACAAACTGGTCAACAAAGAGTCGAGATATAATTGTAAAGCTGTTGATTCCTCCTTACTTTATAGAGCAGAACTAGGTTCGGGCTTGTCCTTTCAAAGTTGTTGGGAATACTTGACTCAATTGTTGATTGGAGGCATTGTTGAGCCTCATGATGTTGGAGAAATGGTGAACGTACTCTGATGGGTCATCTGTTCCGTCAAACACCTCCAATTTTGGGAGATTGAAACTGTATGGGATTGGGTGCGACAGAACTTCAGTTGCTAGTGGGGACCCAGTCCCGACGGGGCGGTGTAGATACGCGACATGTTTGTCAAATTGTCCATACTTTTCTGCAATGAATTCTCTGATTTCTTCCTTGATTGGTCTTTTGGTGGGATTTCCGAGGGTGGCCGCCCGTTGTTGTTTTTGCTGCTACCCGACTCCGACGACTCTAGCCAAACGAGCAGGGTGCGAAGTGCTTGCAACTTCCGAGTATTCCTTAGAATTTTCTTTGGGGTGATTCTCTTGAATGGGGACTACAAGCGGAGGTGCTTGATAGACGAGTGTTGGAGGCGTTGAAGCTGCTTGTGTTGTTCCCAGATTTCTGAGAAGTGTGAGCACTTCAGCTTGTTGTTCCTCCATGTGAGTGATTCTTGTAACGACCCGGGAGGACCACGGTATGAGCCGGCCCACCAACAACCCAAGGTTGAGGGTCAGAGGCCCACTGCGTAACAGTGCAGCATGCCTACCTCAAGGCGCCACGGTGGTATAGCCGTAATCTACAAGGCCTGCAGGTCGTACACCCCAACCCATCTTCGTGACTGTTTCTCACCATGGAAGGTTGTTGCTGGGGATCGAACCTGCAACCTTGATAACACACTCTTCCAACAGTGGATATCACCAACTGAGCTGCAGCTTAGTTGGTGATGAGGACTGTCAAAGGTGCCTTATCAAGGCGGCGTGAGTTCGAATCCCCGTATTTACAAAAACCTACCGTGCTGAGAAACAGACCGGAGATGAGTTTGGGTGGCACGGACTGCAGTCTTGTAGCGGGGCACCGGGGCGAGACAAGCTGCACGGTTACGTCGTGGGCCTCTGAGCTCTAAGCCGGGACGTTACATAAAATTACACTTTATTGTAACGACCCAGGAGGACCACGACATCGCCCGGCCCACCAGCAGCCCATGGTTGAGGGTCAGAGGCCCACTGCGTAATAGTTCAGCATGCCCGCCCCAAGGCACCACAGTGGTACAACCGGAATCTACAAGGCATGCAGGATGTATACCCCAACCCATCTCCGTGACTGTTTCTCACCACGGAAGGTTGTTGTTGGGGGTCGAACCCGCAACCTTGATAACACACTCTTCCAACAGTGGTTATCACCAACTGAGCTGCAACCTTGTAGATTGGTTGGGGTGATAGCCACTGTTGGAAGAGTGTGTTATCAAGGTTGCGGGTTCGATCCCTCGCAACAACCTTCCGTGGTGAGAAACAGTCACGAAGATGGGTTGGGGTGTACGACCTACAAGCCTTGTAGATTCTGGCTGTACCACCGTGGCGCCTTGGGGCGGGGCATGCTAAACTGTTATGCAGTGGGCCTCTGACCCTCAACCTTGGGCTACTGGTGGGTCGGGCGATGTCTTGATCCTTCTGGGTCGTTACAATTCTTTCAGTGAGCATGTTGTCCGATGCAGTATTTATTTCTTCTTGTCAAAGTGCGTTGATCCAGGAATGTGAGGGGCCAACATTGTCCAGTCCTTGTCGAGATGATCCCTGAGTTGTGCGAGTATTTTTTTCTCGCCATTGATTTCAGTCAAGCGTGTCACTGGGTAGATGACACTGTCTTCAAAGTCTTCAATAAACTTTGTCGGACTTTGGGGGAACATGTTCCCACAGAAAGCACAAAACTATTGCGGCCAACTCAACCCTCCCGCTAGACCGGATTAAATTTGGTCGCTTAGCTTGTGGAGCGGTCGAGCGCGCACATAGTCACAGAATAAGAAGAAGCACATAAAACGATTTTAACATGGAAAAAACCCTTAAGTGGATACAAAATCATGTGACCGGAACGTTGCCGGTCAAACTTTACTATTGACAGCTGTTTATAGCGTGTTTAAAGAATCGAGGGTGACAGTTTACTCCTCGTTACAGCTTTGAGAGGAGAGATTGCAAAGTGTTCGGTGGGTGACAGGCCGCCTCACTCGAAGCTGATTTCTTTCTTGCACTCGGATGGAGATGAGCCTTCTCGGACATTGCTTGGCGAGCAGACTTCGCGGCGGAGCTGTAACACCCCATATCCGTCACATAGCATATAGCAGTAGGTCCGGCCGGGGCTCGACGCCGTATGTCACAGACAGACCGGGTGGTTACTTATGGAAACCATCCAACCAATCTCAACGTCCTACACAGAGCATTCTAGCGGAAGCATTATATTAAAGTTGCAATAAAGAACCCAACATTAGAGCCTGAATGTCCACTAGTACAGAATAGAAATGTTATACAAAATGCCCAAAATAAGCCTTAAGGCCTTACAAAATGTTTCACTTCCAATTACATGTTTTACAAACCACGGCACGCAGGCCGGTCACACATGAATAAAGCAGTAAACACTTCCAATTAGGCCTTCAAGGGCCGGCTTCGCATTCGGGCTTTAGCCCGCTATTGACCGCTTGGTCCAGCTGCACCTGCAAGCAACAAACCACCGCACGGTGGCAAAACAAGGCAACGGTCAGCAATGCTGACCAAATTATAACGATCTCGCCCCCAACTCGGGGCGGCGATGCTCCTTCCCTGCATTTCATTAGCATAAGCGAGCAATTTATATACTTAGCCATTTCATCACAGACGTTGGCTCGCACGGCCACACGTCCCGTGCTCTCAGGGCACATTCTCGGTGAACCGGTCGATGTCACGACAATTAAAGCCATAGACATTCCGGACTCACCACCGCCGCTTGGACGGCCAAACCTATGAGCAATTTGTCTTCCTAGCCTAGGTCACGACAATTTAAGCCATTGACCGCCGAAGACCCTAATCTATGCCAACGGTAAGTGCCACGTGCCTTTAGGTCTCTTTAACCGAACGACATAGAACAGGTACGGTTCCATCTAACCCGTGCTCACGTGGCGGGATCTAGCTCCTTCTTCCTCCCTTGGCTCTCCTCTCTCTCTAAGGTTTTAGAAAGATAACGCTTAAGAAAAAGTGAGGGTTTCTAAGTCCAATCCCGGGTATATCCCTTCAGGAACAACCCCCAGTCGTTGGATCTCAAAATAAGGAAACGAACGGCTTTGATTCGGGACTGAAATGCCCAATCTGGACCGAACACGGCCTGGCACACGCCCGTGTCCAGGGCCGTGTGCCTCATTCGCCGTCAAAATCGAATCACCTGGAACCTCACACGGGTATCGAACACGCCCGTGTTCGAGCTGACACGCCCGTGTTCCATGTGACACGGCCGTGTGGCCGGCCGTGTACCCCTTCATTTTTCCCCAAAATCAACCCGAGCACTGCACGGGTTCTAGGACACGCCCGTGTCCTTACCCGTGTCACCCCAACACGCCTGGACCCCAGGCCGTGTACACAGTTTCGACACTCGACACTTCGTCGAGTGAAGATCGTCGACCTGATGACACGGCCTTGGACACGCCCGTGTCCTAGGCCGTGTGCCTTGTCTCGACACATTGTCGACACCAAAGTGTCGACTTCCCGGGACGAGTGTCGACACGGGTCGACACGCCCTGCGACACGCCCGTGTCGCAGGCCGTGTGCCATGTCTCGACACTTCGTCGAATGCAGAGTGTCGACTTCGCGGCTAAGTGTCGACACGGGTCGACACGCCCTGCGACACGCCCGCGTCGCAGGCCGTGTGCCCAGTCTCGACACAATGTCGAGTCCAAAGTGTCGACTTCCCATCTTAGTGTCGACACAGGCTTGACACGCCCTGGGACACGCCCGTGTCCCAGGCCGTGTGCCTGCTGCCAGAACCCAAACTGGCCCAAAACGTCCCCCTTTGCTCCTTTGAGTTTCGGTGCGTTACAACTCTCCCCCTCTTAAAAGAATTTCGTCCTCGAAATTACATAAAGGAAAGACATGTACAAAACCAAAATTTGTACCTAAGCGGAACAACTCCGGATACTCGTCAAGCATAGTCTGCTCTTGCTCCCAAGAGAGCTCCTCACGACCGCAATTGTCCCACCGGACTTTGACCATCCTGATCTCTTTATTGCGTAGCCGCTTGACCTCCGAGTCCTCAATCCGCACGGGCTTGACCTTTGTCGTCAGCCCACTATCCACCGGTACTTGATCAACCGAGATCACTTGCGTAGGCTCTTGCACCGCCTTCCGAAGCACCGAAATGTGGAATACATCATGTAAACCACTAAGCTCCACAGAAAGCTTCAACTGATAGGCCGCTTCACCAACTCGCTCCAGAACCTCAAACGGTCCAAGGTACCTCGAACTTAGCTTTTTCAATCGCCGCACCCGCGAGACACCCTTGAACGGCTTGATCTTTAAGTATACATAATTGCCCACAGCGAACTCCACGTTCCTGTGCTTGGCATTATAGTACTTTGCTTGCCGGTCCTGAGCGATAAGCAACCTCTCCCGAATGGTTCGCACCAAAGAAGTAGCACCCTCGACTTCCGATCGCTTATACAACCTTGACTCACCCGTTTCTAACCAAGACAACGGCGTGCGACATTTTCTACCATATAGGGCCTCGAAAGGCGCCATCTGAATACTCGCTTGGTAGCTATTGTTGTATGCGAACTCCACCAAATAAAGGTGGTCTTCCCATTGCTTTCCGAAATCCAAGACACACATGCGGAGCATGTCTTCCATAGTTCTATTGACCCTCTCGGTCTGCCCATCCGTTTGCGGATGGAAGGCTGTGCTGAATTTCAGCTTTGTTCCCAACATTTGCTGCACAAGCCTCCAATCATTGGACGTGAACCGCCCATCTCGGTCACTCACGATGCTGCGGGGTACACCATGAAGCCGCACTATGTTATCCACATAAAGCTTCGCCAACTTCTCCACCGGATCATCCTTCCTATGCGGAATAAAATGCGACACCTTCGTTAATCGATCAACAACCACCCAAATGTCGTCGTTTCCCTTTTGCGACATTGGCAAACTGTGCACAAAGTCCATAGAGATGTCGTCAAATTTCCACTCCGGAATAGGCAAGGACTTAAGAAATCCTCCCGGCTTTTGGCACTCCGCCTTTACCAAGGCGCAAGTTTGGCACTTCGCTACGTATAGCGCCACATCCTTTTTCAAACCCGGCCACCAAAACAGCTTCTTCACATCACGGTACATCTTCGTGCTCCCCGGGTGAATCGAGTACTTGGTATGGTGTGCCTCGTACAACAACTCCACCCGCAAATTGCCCACACTTGGGACGCACAGACGACCGTCTTTCCAAAGTAATCCGTCCTCCACGACGAATTGGGAATTTGACCCATCCAGAGCCTCTACCATGAACTGCTTCATATGAGCATCCATATCCAAAGCCTGCCGAATACGATCAGCCAGGTCATATTGGACTTCAGCCCAATTCAGAACTGCTTCAGCACTTGATTGTCTATCAACACAAACAATCTCCAATGCCTCCAACTCCCGCACCAACCGCTCATCATGCACCGATAGCCAATCGACAGCCTCCGAGTCCTAGGCTGGGCCGTTACAGGAGCACATCGAGATACGTTGATAGTGATTTGGGTAGCGTCACGCATGTAGGAAACTTTCTAGTGTCACGCGCAGAGCGCTTTCTTCTTCAGAATGTTGTGGACTTAGACGAATTTTCTGGTGGAGGAGGCTCGTAGGAGAATTCTGCCAGAGCTCCGACCTGAAGAAGAAGAATAAGGCTAAGAAGAGAAAAGTTAGAAATAAAGGGGGTCCTGGGCCTTTTAATAGTCTTAAGGAGGTGGTTACAGTGTTTACACGGCTACCCGCACACCGTAACCACCACCAATCACTGTTTGTAGACCATATCTAATATAGTTTTGGGCGGATATTATGTGTATAATTTATACTAAATACAGACCGTTTTTAAATTACTGATAACCCTCCACTAATCATGACAGTTAGTGGATGGTTATCCATGAAACAGATGACGACGATCACTACGGGATGATCGGACGGTGGGGAAGGTTTGTTGCAAAAGAGCAGCCATATCATTGGCGGACGGTCGCCAACGCGGGGCGAGGAGGAGCCGCAGTCGGTAGGGTGGCCGATTGCAGCGAGAGAAGCCGCTGGGAGGAGCGTCCGGGCGCGACTGCCCTTTGCTGGCGGCGCCCGGTGGTCGGGCGAGGCCGCCCCTTGCGGGCGGTGCCCCACGTCCGCGGGAGGCGGCTGCAGAGAGGGGAGGCCGGGAGCGGCCGCGCCCTGCGGGCGGCGCCCTGCAGACGCAGGAGGCGGCTGAGGAGATTGGTCGCCTCTCGCATCCGCAGGAGGTGTCCGCAGGGAGGGGCGATTGGGAGCGGCCGTCCCTTGCGGGCGGCACCCCGCAGATGTGGGAGGCATCCACGAGGAGGAGTGGCCTCAACGCAGCTCCGACGTGGTCGACCGGTCACGTGTCGCCTAATGACGACAATGGTGTACAACCCCGTATTAGCTGAGTGGGACCCTTCGACGAGTCCAAGGCATAGCAAGAGGACCCACATGTTCTAGCTAGTCGGAGTGGCAAGTGGGGTAGGTAGACCCGCACTCGCCTAAAGCATCTTTAAGCTTTCTCCCAAGGCGGAAGAGGCAGGCATGCCCTGGGGCGAGTGCGGTCTTCATCACGCACTCGCCCAGGGCTCATGCCTTAGTGCACAACTAGGAGGGTTTTCGCCGCCTCGGGCGAGTGGTGGGCTAAGTGCGCACTCACCCTTTGACGTGGCTAGGAGGCGAATGCTTGGCTCATCCAAGCTTTCGCCGCTTCAGTCGAATGGTGTTTTCACGGGCCACTCCCCGTGGGATCCAGAGGTGAGATTATCTAGATGCCCCCGCGGGCCTACGAATAACCTTTTTCGACAGCGGAATTAGGCTGTTGGCAGACCCAATTGGGTTGCGTATTGGGAAATGTGACAGCGGAGTTACGTTATTGACAGACCAAATTGGGAAATCTATAAATAGACCCGAGGGGACACCTTTGGGAGGGGATTCTTTTAACTTCTTATTCCTCAGGCTCTTCTTAGCGAACTTTGAGTATCCTCCAAGGTGCTCAATCTCAGTATTGGCTTGGGAGGGGAAGTGATCTTAAATCTTTCGGACGTGTGGTGTGACCTCCTCACTAGGACCTCAGTTCTGTTCCAAGTTTCCTAAGTCTTCGGTCTGGTGAACTAGCTCGAGGGAAGTAAGTGTGAGACCACACCTCTTTTGAGATCCCGAACTACACAAGAGATCGATTTCAGGTTTCAACAGATGGCGGCGCCAGCGACCGATCATAGTGGAGGATCAGACGGTGCACGTATATCGCGTGTGACGATCGCGCGTGTGGCGGTCAAATCCATGATCCCACTAAGTTAGCGGTGATCATGGGACGGAGGCTATTAACTCCCCAAATTCTCCACAAATTTAGGAGGGTCTCATCAAAGATGAAACCCCCTCAAAACATGCATGCCAGAGTGGAGAGGGCCGGAATCGAACAAATACTTGCATATCGTAAGACGTAGAATGAAAAGGGAAGAAAAATCAAACAATTATTTGCATACCCTAAACCCTAGAATGAAAAAGGAAGATTATTTTTACCAAGTGGTGGTGCTCGACCTCTGCTTAGACGTTCGTCAGAGAGGAGATGACGGAGTGGTTACAGAGGGCTCAGCCAATGGCTCAATCGAGTAAGAGGATGTCACCGACATTGTTGGGGATGCAAGTGATCACGACGCCGACAAGTAGGGGTGGCCGACCAATCAAGCAAGATAGAGGGTGGGGCCGACGAACTCGCGATCGCTTCAGTCTCGCGAGAGGGTAGGGCACGGGAGCGAACATGAGTGATAAATATGCGAATAAATATCATGGATTTGTAAAATGAATACTAAAAAGTGCCTAATTGGGTTGAATATTGGTGTGCAAATAGAAAAAAATGGTCTATAAATAACAATCGTCTAAAAATAATAGAGTAGAAAAATAAAATAAAATATTAAAATTAGATTTTGGAGCACGGCGCATCTGTCCATTCTGCCAGATTTTCCAGCTGCCGCCGCTCCTGGCCGCCGAGCCCCGTGTCCCCGTCAGCCGCACCCGCACTAATCTAGTAATCTCGTCGCCACTCAGCACGAATCGCGTTGCCTCTCAAAAGTCGATAGCCCAAGAGAAACCAGAACCAGAGTTCGCCATATCAGGCACCCCATTAAATTCCATCGCGGCACCGAAACCTCTCGCCGTGGTTTCCCTAGGTCAACTTCTGAGTGAGACTTCCGGTGTTGGTAAGACTTAAGCTGTGGCTCAGAATAGAGCAGATTCTGTACCTGGGATGCAGGAAGTTAAATCTAATCCCATCACGCAATGTGGAAGGCCGGGGTCAGATTCAGATTGAAGGAAGTTGTTCGAGATCGGAGCTACACAGGAACCCTAACCAAAAAAGAGAGATAGAACAGGGGACGACGCGATCGACGGTTGAGAAGAGAGAGAGAGAGAGGAGATGGATATGATGGATGAGAGGGAGAAGCAAGTGTACATGGCGAAGTTAGCAGAGCAGGCGGAGAGATATGACGGTGAGAAGAATTTTAGTCATTTTATTCAGATTTATCTCGTTTGACGAATTTTATTTTGCTGTTCTCCATCTGATTTATTGCTTATTTGGGCTTAGTTTTGAGGGGTTATTATCGCGTTCATTCTGAACTGTTTCCATAGAAGTAAAGCAGTTTATTAATCTTATACCTTTTTGTGGTTCTTGTGTAGAAGAAACATGATGTTCTCGGTGTCTAAAGACAGTTGTGTTCTTGATTCTAACTTAAAGTTTGATGCTTCTGTCACTTTGGGGCATTGTATTTTCTCTTTTATGAGGATATAATGAGTATTGAGCTTTTCAATCGTCTTGAATGTTGATTACTGCAATCTATTTCCGTATGAGATTCTCAATCCGTAGTGTTTTTTTATTTAAAATTTTCCATGGAGACATTTCTTTAGCTGTGATATTGATTTTTCCAGCTTTGTAGAAATAATATAATGTTTATAATGATGCAGAAATGGTGGAATCAATGAAGAAAATAGCTAGATTGGATGTGGAGCTGACATCGGAAGAGCGGAATCTGCTCTCAGTGGGGTATAAGAATGTGATTGGAGCGAAGAGAGCTTCATGGAGGATTTTATCTTCTATCGAGCAGAAAGAAGAGGCCAAGGGGAATGTTCACAGTGTTAGGAGGATAAAGTTATACATGAAGAGGGTAGATGACGAGCTATCAAAAATATGCAATGAGATTTTATCCATCATTGCAATTCATCTCCTCCCTTCCTCCACCACCGGTGAATCCGTTGTCTTCTTCTTTAAGATGTATGCTGATGTTTCTTTGATTTAGTCTTAATGCATAGCTTGAAATTTTTTTCATCCATATTTATGGCCTATTCTATTAATTTGTTATTGGTCACAAGCAAAATAGATGCTTCCTTTGATGTAAGTACGGGTGTTAAGTATTGATTTGTCATTGAAGGCCTAGCCGTGCTTTACTGGGGGGCCGAAGGACATATGAAATAATACATGATATAACATGACGATAGGGAATAATTAAAACATTTCTAAAGAACGATATGTTTGGACTCATTTTTGCAAGATACATGCTCTAGTTTCTTTGTACAAGATTACATAGAACACAGTAATTGGACCAATAATATTATGAGACTTGGTCAAGGAGGTCTATTTGCTTCATAGCTCCTCCTAGATTAGTGTGCTTTTGATGTTTTCTCTAGTCTAGAGTTCTTCCTAGTTTGATGTGCTTTAGCCTTTAGATATCATTTTGTACTAGAGTACATGAAGACAAGGGAATCAATAAAAACATTGAAGAATCGTAGGTTGGAACTCATTTGGTCGATCTCACTTTCAATTGAAAAATATGACAACAACCAGCAGTGCATGCAATGTCTCTCCTTGGATTAGGCTAGGAAAATTTGTCCCCTATAATAACTATGATTGTCATGACCAAAATGATCGACGACTTCTGTGTATGTATTTCCTCAATGAGACATTAAAAAAAGAATAGTCGAGAAATGAGAATACAAAGACAAGTTCAAAGTTCTAAAGTGGTACCCCTCACACATTTGATAGTATGCGGGCTTCTCGACTCATAATTAGAAGATCCATGAAGTTGATAAAAAATCCTTACATTTCATTTTGGGAAATAAAAGGTTGCAGATGTCCGACGTCGGAAACATATCGGTTTGGTTTTTCATGTCGGTTTTAATATGTTGGGTGATATATCAGAGATATTTATATATCAAATTTCAATATTTATATGTATATATATAATTATATATACATAATCATTTTTAAATTTATTTACGTTGATATATTAACAATTTAACATTTATTGAAATTATAAATCTATCAAATGAGCTTAAATAATTTATTTTACATAACATGGGAAAGAAAGCCAGAACAAGCAGGCCCACAAGTCTCCGACAACAATCAAAGATATGGAATCTCCAGTCCAAAATCCAAATGTCAAGCAGAATCAACATCGACAACGTACGTGCTTATGGAAGAAAGTCAGAGGACACAAAAAGTGGGTCAAGGGCTACATCCCAAAACAACTTGATGAGGATCGCGACACACATATCAACTTATGCGATGATTAGAACCGTTCATCTATGCAGATCGACGATCCAGACATTAATTGTTCTATTCTTTTTTTTTATTTTGAGTTGAATTTTTTACTTAATTTTGAGTCGCAACGATCGACCAATCATAACCGTCCGTTACCCCCCTAGAATCTATATATTGAGGGTGATGACTCTCATTTTGGGTATTGAAGGATTGAAGCATAAAAACCATCCTTTGGTGATTTCAGTGATGAAGCTGAGTTCCAGATGCGAAGCCTTGGAATCCCCCACCACCTTATCGTCCATGTTAAGCCTCCAGACGAGGCTAGGCTATTTGGGCAACATTACCAGCGGCGGCAATGACGCGTGCAAGGCAACAATGGGGCTGAACCAGTGGGTTCAGCCCCCTCTTCTTAAAAGATCGGCTCAAGGGGGGGGGGGGGGGGCTGAACCACATTTGGTTCAGCCCCATGGGGGCCGGCCGGCCCACCGGTTGGCCGGCCTTGGGTCCCGGGGTATATATACCCGGACCCCTCTCTTTTGGAGTTATGGAAGAATTATCCAAGGTATTTCCTTCCTCCCTCATTTCAACCCTAATCTCTATCTTCTTCCTCTAGTTCTTCTTCTTTCTTAGTACGTGCCTAACATTTGGTATCAAAGCCTTCCTTCCTCCATCATGGTGAGTACACGCTCGCAAGAGGAGAATGACCGCTTGGAAATCCTAGAGGAGAATTTGATGGGGCTTACCGATTCGGTAGCCGCCATCGAAGAAAATGTCAAAACGTCCACTCAAAGGTTGGAAGAGCGAATCGACGACCGCTTGAACGATATCATGACGCTATTAGCGCAAAATTTGAAGGGCAAGGCGGTGGCGGAGGAGGAACCGGGCGGATCTACAGGGAATAGGCCGGAAATGCCCGGACTTGGTGGATCGGGTGCGGGAAGCGCCGGATCGGGACCGGCTGGCGTCAGATTTGGTGCTGTGGGCCAGGCGGGGGCTGGATCGGGTGCGGCGTACCACGGAGGGGCCGGATCGGCCTGGGGAGGCGTCGGTTGGTCGGGATCGGCGTCTGCGCACACGCAGGGGCCCGGATCGGCGGCTGTTGGCGGTGGCTGGGCTGGATCCGGGGTGGCGAGCATGCAGGGGGTCGGATTCGTCCCGGCGGGCTACAGCGGGGCGGGAAATGCTGCAGGCGGCTCCAGCGGGGTCGGCTGGGCATCAGGGGCCCCTGTGAGGCTCAGATCGGGGCCGGCGAGCCATCAGGGCGGCGGGTTTGGGCCGGGTGGCTGCGGCATGGCTGGGGGTGGCTTCGGAGTGGCTGGACCCCCCGGGGCAAGCACGGGGAGGGCCGGATTTGGACCGGCAGGCCTGGACATGGCCGGCAGGGGTGGCGGCTTCGCCACTGGTGTTGACGGAAGGGCTGAGACTTTTACCGAGCACGCTCCTTGGAGGCAAGGTCGGGATGGGTTGTTACCCCCACCGGCAGGAAGAGGGCAACCACCAGGCTTTGGTAGAGGGGTGCAGTGGGGAGAAGGGGGGCCTTTCCGTCATGGGGCCCCAATGGCGGGGGAACGCGGCCAAAGACCGTACATGGCTCCTAAGTTGACTCAGATGAATTTTCCTCGGTACAGTGGGGGCGACGCTTTGGAGTGGGTGCAAAAAGCTGAGTTGTTTTTCAGCTATCAGGAGGTGCCAGAGGCTCAGTGGGTGCAGTTAGCGTCCTTCCATCTGGAGGACGACGCGTTCCAGTGGACACAATGGTTCTTGCGGGGACGGGAGTACGTTCCGTGGGAGGAGTTTGTGGAAGGCTTCACGGCTCGGTTTGGGCCTTTGGAGTTTGAAGACTTTGAGGCGCTGTTACAGAAGCTACGACAGAAGGTACAGTGATGGAGTACAAAACGGAGTTTGAGAAGTTGGCCAACAGGGTTCAGTGGGAAGAAAAGACACTCCTCAGCTGTTTTGTATTAGGACTGAAGGATCACTTACGCGATGAGGTTCATGCCTACATGCCCCGTAGTCTGAACCACGCAATCAGCTTGGCGCGCATCCAAGAGGAAAAGTTAAATAGGCAACGAGCCCGAAGTATGGCACGACACACTACTACACCGGCCGCGGCCAGGAGAGAGACTCCAGTGGCCGGCCGACCGACGGTGACACGGTTGTCTTGGAACGAGTTACAAGCTCGGAAGGAGAAAGGTCTTTGCTTTAATTGTGATGAGAAATTTACGCCAGGACACAAGTGCCAGAAGGTCCAGGTCTTTATGTTGAATCAGGAGGAGCAGCTGGAGGAGGACGAGTTTCCGGAGGAGGAGCTGGAGTCTGGGGGGGGACTTAGACTTGACGGAGTTGGGTGTGTCCCTACATGCCATGGAAGGGTGCAAGCCACCTCCGCTTACTATGCGGCTGGCGGGGTGGATTCGGCAAGAGAGGGTGACCATTCTGGTGGACAGTGGGAGTACTCATAATTTTATTCATCCAGATGTGGCACAGAAGGTGGGGCACGTGATTGACGTAGGAGCGGCGTTTCAGGTTATGGTTGCAGACGGCAGCAAGCTACAGTGCCAGGGAGTGTTGAAGGCAATGGAGCTTCGGATGCAGGGTTATGTGGGGTGCACGAATGTCTATCTCTTACTGATCCGAGGCTCAGATATGGTGCTTGGAGTGCAGTGGCTGCAACAGTTGAGGAGGGTGACTTTTGACTGGGACCAGATGACGATGGAGTTCTCGCAAGGGGGGCGCCAGTTCTGTTTGAAAGGGCTCCGATCTTCTCCGGTCAAAGAGATCTCCATTCGCAGCCTACAGCAGCTTCAGGAGTCCAGTAGTCTGATGACGGTCCTGTTGGGGGTGAGGTCTGACGAGGATAGACCGACGGAGGTTCCTGACCAGATGCGGGCATTAGTGGAGGAGTATGATGACATTTTCCAGGAGCCGGGGACGCTTCCACCGTCACGGTTCCGTGATCACCAGATTGTGCTACAGACGGGGGCGGAGCCGCCCAACACCCGTCCTTACAGGTATCCCCACATGCAGAAGGCAGAGATCAAGCGTAGTGAAGGAAATGCTTGAGGCTGGCATTATACGGCCTAGTACCAGTTCCTTCTCAGCACCGATTATTCTGGTTAAAAAGAAGGACGGATCGTGGCGTTTCTGCGTAGATTACCGTGCCTTAAACAGTGTTACCGTGAAGGACAAGTTTCCGGTTCCCGTGATTGAGGAGCTGTTGGACGAGTTGCGTGGGACGACTAGATTCACGAAGCTGGATTTGCGATCCGGCTACTATCAGATTCTTATGAAGGAGGACGTGCATAAGACGGCTTTCAGGACTCATGACGGCCACTATGAGTTCTTAATGATGACGAATGGCTTGACGGGGGGACCATCTACTTTTCAGGCCAATATGAACGAGATTTTTCGGCCATTCCTGCGACACTTCGTCTTGATCTTCTTTGATGACATTCTGATCTACAGCGCTACTTGGGAGGATCATTTACGTCATGTGGCTCAGGTCTTCTCTACTCTTCGGCAACATAAGCTCTATGCTAAGCAGTCCAAGTGTTCTTTTGGACAACAGGAGGTGGAGTACTTGGGGCATCTAGTTTCCGCGGATGGGGTGAAAGCCGACCCACGGAAGATCGAGAGTATGATTTCTTGGCCACGACCTCTGACCATTCGGGCGCTGATGGGGTTCTTGGGCCTCACTGGGTACTACCGGCGTTTTTTACGGGATTATGGGAAGATTGCTCGGCCACTTACGCAACTTCTACAAAAGGATGCTTTCTCGTGGCCGGATGAGGCCGAGACCGCCTTTCAGGCGTTGAAGCGGGCGATGACGATGACTCCGGTGCTGGCACTTCCCGATTTTACTAAGGAGTTTGTGGTGGAGACAGATGCTTCCGGCGTGGGCATGGGAGCGGTCTTGATGCAGAAGGGACGGCCGATCGCTTTCTACAGTAAGGCCTTGGCTCCACAGACACTGGGCCTATCGGTGTATGAAAAGGAGATGCTAGCGGTTATTCATGCGGTGGCCCTATGGCGGCCATACCTGCTGGGACATCGTTTTAAAATACGGACAGATCATCAGAGCTTGAAGCACTTTCCCGACCAACGGATTTCTTCTCCTCTTCAACAGAAGTGGGTCACTAAGTTGTTGGGATATGATTATGAGATCGAGTACCGACCAGGGAAGGACAATCGGGTAGCTGACGCCCTGTCGCGCTTACCAGCGGGGGCCTTGGCGCACATTTCTATGCCACAGCTGGAGTCGATGGATGAGATTCAGGAGGAGGTGCAGCGAGATTCCGAGTTACAGGTTATTGTGGAGAACCTGCTGCAGGCTCGTGAGGTGACCCCGGGTTATCACTTACAAAATGACCGGCTATATTATCAGGGACGCGTGGTCATTCCTTGGCAGTCCGCTTGGAGGACGGTGATGATGCATGAGTTCCATTCGTCGCCGACGGGCGGCCACGCGGGTATTTCTCGCACTCTCCAGTGGGCTCGCGCAAATGTCTTTTGGAAGGGGATGCGCTGTGACATTCAGGAGTTTGTTCAGAAATGTGATGTCTGCCAAAGACAGAAATATGAGACTACTTCTCCAGCCGGGCTACTCACCCCCTTGGAGATTCTGCATCAAATCTGGGATACAGTTTCTATGGACTTCATTGATGGGCTGCCCAAGTCGCAGGGTAAAACAGTTATCTTAGTGGCGGTGGACAAGTTGTCCAAGTATGGGCACTTCCTGGCTCTGAGCCATCCTTACACAAGGGAGTCTGTGGCGGCTTTATTTGTTCGGGAGATTGTTCGCTTGCATGGGATTCCCCGGACGATCATTTCCGATCGGGACCCTACTTTTGTTGGCAAATTTTGGACGGAACTCTTTCGCTTGCAGGGGACTTCATTGCGTTTTAGTACGGCTCACCATCCCCAGACCGATGGACAGACGGAAGTCTTGAATCGGGGCGTGGAAACTTATCTTCGTTGCTTTATTATGGATGAGCCAAGGACATGGGCCAGTTGGTTACATTGGGCGGAGTACTGCTTCAACACTTCGTATCACTCCGCTAGCAAACTCACCCCTTTTGAGGTCGTCTATGGTCGGCCACCTCCCTCCTTGAGCAGTTATGAGTCCGGCAGTACCGCAGTGGCAGCCGTTGATCGGGCACTCCATGATCGTGATCGGACCCTCGCCACCTTGTGCGAGAATCTTCAGGCGGCGCAGGATCGTATGAAAGCACAGGCAGATCGACATCAGACGGAAAGAGAGTTCCAGGTGGGGGATGAGGTTTTCCTCAAACTTCGCCCTTACCGGCAGTTGTCTGTGGCGCGGAGGACAAATCAAAAGCTGGCACCCCGCTACTATGGACCCTTTCGGATCACGCGACGGGTCGGGCCAGTTCCGTATACCTTGGCATTGCCCGAGGGCTCACGGATTCATCCTACCTTTCATGTTTCCTTGTTGAAGCGTAAGCTGGGTGAGGCTGTTCCGGTCTTTCCCGTGCTGCCAGAGGCTACTTCTGGAGGCGAGCTTCGCCCCATTCCGGCCGATGTACTCTTGATCAAGTGGAAACGTCGTGGCACAGTGTACTGTCCAGAGCTGTTAATTAAATGGAAGGATCTCTCCGCAGAGCAAAATACTTGGGTGGACTTGCTGGAGTTCCGGGAGCTTTACCCCGATTACCCACTTGAGGACAAGCTGGCTTTTGATGGGGACGGGAATGTTAAGCCTGCAGAAGAGGCTAGGCTATTTGGGCAACATTACCAGCGGCGGCAACGGCGCGTGCAAGGCAACAACGGGGCTGAACCAGTGGGTTTAGCCCCCTCTTCTTAAAAGATCGGCTCGGGGGGGGGGGGGGGGGGCTGAACCACATTTGGTTCAGCCCCATGGGGGCCGGCCGGCCCCCCGGTTGGCCGGCCTTGGGTCCCGGGGTATATATACCCGGACCCCTCTCTTTTGGAGTTATGGAAGAATTATCCAAGGTATTTCCTTCCTCCCTCATTTCAACCCTAATCTCTATCTTCTTCCTCTAGTTCTTCTTCTTCCTTAGTACGTGCCTAACAGTCCACCACCATCATCCTTCATCCCCACAAGCGACAACCAAGTCATTTCCTCCCTCCCCGATTCCCATGTCCATGCTTAACTGTTGTTGTTCTGCTCTTCCAAAATAGTTCACCGACTTATCCCATCCATCCCTCTGCCAAGGCCCCTACAACCACCTTCAAACCTCCATTCAACCATATCCCTCCACCAACATAGGAGGCAACCGGCCACGTTTCATCCTCCCCCCATTCCTCCTCCTCCATCTCAAGAAACAGTCAAGCTCCTCTTCTCCCCTCCCCCACATAACAGCTCCCCCCCTATAAAAGATCCCCACAAAAACAACTATCTTTACCCACAGATTTCATCTGCAGCGATCACTTAGTACGACTTTGGTCAGCTCGAGTGATCCTTCTACACCTCCTATATCAATTTCCATTCATTCTACATTTTTCGGCGATCGCCGAAAAATATCTACGGTGACCACCACCACCTGTAGCCACCTCCGGGCACCACCAGCCTCCTCCTTGCCGGCAACCCGTAACCACCATCATAACTACCCCATTGCCCCACCTCCCCCACTCCCTAAAATATAGGAACTAATCCTAAATTTAAGCACCACTCCCTCCACTAAATTCCCACAGCCACTCCTCCATTTCCCTTCCTAAATTTTCTCACTTGGAACCACAATTTTAACCTCCCCATCTAATTAAAAGGTCCAAGGCAACTACCTCCTATTCCCCATTACCTGAGGCACACCCCTCCCTTCTAACTGCTGCCCACATTCTTCTCAACCGGCCCCATTTCCCTTTCTCCTACCCTCACGTGGAGCCACCTCTAATTTCGTAGTTAAGCCCTTTGTCATAAGTTATTTCCAGTCACCCCCTCCCCTCTCTCAGCCCAGCCTTGGGAAAACACAAACCATCTTCCCCTGATCGTACCCATTAGCCCCCACTCCAACTCAATTCCTTATTCTTTGTTACTTTGTCATAGGAGGAGCCTGCTGCCTCCTAGCCTTCTCCCTACAGCCTCAGACCATCTCCAGGAATCCCTCCAGCAGTCATCTACCTCCTGGAGACCTGATGCCAGCCATTTAAACACCCATCCATCAAAATTCGGGCTGCTGTCCTGCCCCCTGGACAGCTCCTATCAACTGCTGTTTGCTGGCTGTGAGAAGAAGCTAAATAATAGATCTTTATTGCTCCAAAAAATTACATAATACATGTGTATGACCCCCTATTTATAGAAAGGGGGGGGGGGAAGAAAATACAAGAGAGAGAATATACAACGCCTGTCACATGCGACTAGACGGATAAATAAAACTAACCGCGCGGGCTGTGCGGTTAGACAAACTAACCACACAACTATACAGAGCTAGAATAGACACCAACAAGGTTGCTCTAGTCTCTATACGAAGTGTCCAGCGAATAGCTCTAGGAGAGAAATCTTCAGTTAGAATAAGTCTAACCGCCAGGCCGCACCAGAGTTTGTGCTTGAGAACTACGAACTCTAACAACGGTCAAGCCTCTGGTGATCAACAAAGAGCACAGCTGCGGGAAGAACAAAGAAGTATCTCATGCGCTTAGGCAGGTGCTAACCGCCTGATCGTCAGCTGAATCTGATCTCAGTAGCCCGCAGGGCCACTACCCCTGATTACCAGACCGCATTGCAGTTAATCGGTGCGGTTTACAATAGACAACTGCTTAACCGCTCGTGCGGTAACACTGCTAGGAATATCAGAAAGGCAGACTGCCAAGCCTGTACGCCATTGTTATCCGCCAGACAGCCTAACCTGTTCGCCAGACCGCTTGGTCTCCACAGGTTCCAACACTCCCCCTCAAGCTGGAGCATATATGTTGACCATGCCCAGCTTATCACAGACCTCTGAAAAAGAGAATACTGGTTTGGTAAAAATATCGGCAAGCTTTTTGTCAGAGGTGACAAACGGAGTGTATATTTGATTGTTCAACACCTTTTCTCTGATAAAGTTACAGTCTACTTCAATATGCTTTGCCCTTTCACGAAACACTGGATTTTTTGAAATACATATAGTTGGCTTGTTGTCACAGAATATTGACATGAGATGATCCTAAACTTCTCCCAAATCAAACATCAGTGCATGTAACCACTTCTGCTCACAGGTAGAGACAAAAGTCCAAGTACCCCATTTAGTCAGAGTTTTCATCTCTTCATCCATGACTTCTTTCCAATGAGGAATAACAAGAGCTTTTTGATAGGTAGCCGGGATGACATTGGCCGAGGGAGCGAGAGCAATGCTCTTGCAGGAAGGAGACAACCAGACATAAGAAACAACATCATGGATAGGATGTTGAGTGCATGCGCAAACTCCCTTCCGAAGGGCAATTGAAAGATCAAAATCTGACTTGTCTGTAGTATCATATCCATCCGTCGGAGAGACAGCTGGCTCGGGAACTATCAGCAGCGAATCAGAGAGTGAAGCAGAATCAGGAGAAAGAGAAGTAGAATCAGACAATGGTATTGAAAGAAGAGACACAAATTGAGGTAGAGGTGCAGAGATAATAGGTAGAGAAGAAAGGTCAGCGAAAGGTGGGAGGGTAGAGGTGCAAGAAAAGTAAGAAGCATTTTCAAATAAAATGACATCTGCAAAAACATACTGTTTTCGAAGAATAGGATTATAATAACGATATCCTTTTTGTGTCGGACAGTAGCCCAGAAAGATGCATTCTATGAAGCACTGACACTTCAAAATGCCCAGCGTGTCGGTGTCGGACTCTGCGACACTCGTCCGACTCTCCGACACTCTACGATACTCTCCTACACGCGTGTCGGAAGTCTGACACGCTGGCTCACCCGGGACTCGCATGTCCCGCTCAATCATACACGCATGTCCCTAAGTTCATATACAAGAGTGAGAGCACATTTGTTAATGATTGGTGGAAAAAGAACTGAAAAGTGTGTAAAAATTTCAAAAAGTTATTTATTTGAGATGAAAAAACATAGTCGGTCATTTTTTTGACCTTTCGTTAAGTTTTACGTTTGAATATTTGATGAGTAATATTTAAACATGACGTAGTTTATTTGAATATTTGTTAATTATTCATTTTTTTTTCATTTTCTGTTAAATGTTTTAGGGTTTTCCTAATTATAAATAATAAATATTTAATATACGTGTACCAGCGTGTCAGAATATTTGACAAGTCACGTGTCACGCCGCGTCGTGTCGCGTGTCGGTGTCTGTGTAACATATGATGCATTTAACCGAGCGAAGAGAGAGTTTGTCACGTTCAGGAGAAGGAGAATGAACAAACGCCGTGCATGCAAAGACACGTGGAGGTAAAGGAAACAATGTCACACCAGGATATAAAATAGAAAGGAGTTTTGTCGTTGAGAACTGAAGAAAGAATTCGGTTGATGAGGTAACAATAAAGAATAACGACATGTCCCTAATAAGACCGAGAAACACTCATTTGAGTGAGAAGAGTGCGAGCCATATCAAGGAGATGAAGGTTCTTGCGTTCAACTACCTCATTCTGTTGAGAGGTGTAAGGACAACTAGTTTGATGTATAATGCTACGATGCATACAAAATAGTGAGAATTGATGACTAAGGTATTCTTTGACATTATCAATGCAAAACACTTTAATATAAATATCAAACTGAGTACATATCTCATTATAAAATATAGTAAAAACAAAAAAAAGTTCAAAACGTTCTTTTAACAAGTACTATCAAGTACATCTAGAAAAATCATCAATAGATGTGACAAAATACAGACTACCCCTTCTAACAGATTTGGTAGGAGCAGGACCCCAAATATCAGAATAAACAAGCTTAAAAGGACAAGAAGAGCTACGTCCTTGCTTTGCTGGAAAAGACGAACAGTGGTGTTTGCCGTGTTGGCAGACTTCACAATTGAGAGAAGCGTCTCCCCGAGGTAGATCATGAAAAAGTGTATAAAGAAGGCGAGGAGGAGGATGCCCAAGGCGAAAATGCCACTGGAGAAGAGAAGTAGAAGTAGAAGCAGAAAAGACAGACACATTGTCAAGATAGAACAAACCTCCATTTGTAGTCCTAGTAACAATCGTCTCCTTGGATTGAGAATCCTGAAAAGAACAATTATTCGAGGTAAAGATAGTCGTGCAATTTAGTTGTTTACATAGATAAGTAACAGAAAGTTGATTACACAAAAAATTTGGAACGTAGAAAGTGTTCGCAAGTTGGAGAGATATGGTGACATGCACTGTTCCAGACCCGCACACAACGGATGGAGTACCATCTGCAATAAAAATCGGAGGTGACCAATTATGCTTGTCCAAGTAATAGAAAAGATAAGGATTGCCCATCATATGATTAGTAGCAAAAGAATCAATGTGTCACCTACTCGTAGTGGCCATATAAGCACTACCCGATGAGGTAGCAAGAGAAATAGAATTCTTCAAGGTAGTATCACACTATCACCTACAACAGGGCGAAGATGAGGATGTTTGATCTAGCAACGGTCAATAAGGTGACCGGTCTTGCCATAGTGAGAACAGATGTATCTAGAGGGGCCACGACCACCAGAGCGGCCTCCACGACCATTGGGAATATCACGACGAGCCTGATGAGCAACAATGTCAGGAGGAGGCGGAGGGACAAACAAAGGACGTTGAAGAAGAGTAGTAACGATCGGAATGCGTGTAGCAGTTGCATCCAAAGTAGCAGTATCAACATCTCCAAGAATTTGTTGCTGAATCATATCATAAAAGTCGGGCAATTG
Organism: Platanthera guangdongensis; assembly: GCA_039583875.1. Lineage (NCBI taxonomy): Eukaryota > Viridiplantae > Streptophyta > Magnoliopsida > Asparagales > Orchidaceae > Platanthera > Platanthera guangdongensis. The sequence continues at coordinate 8,332,608 of CM077147.1, read as the reverse complement.
AAGCAAATGTGTTACAACCAGAAGCTCTTTAAAGTGTTTATGTTGCTCAGCAAGATCAACAGAAAAGGGGCGATGCTGAAGAAGTTCAGCACCAAGAGCTTGCACTTCCCGATAAGCAGCAACAGAAGTCATGATAGGTCGGGCAAAAAGATCCGCATACAACGTATATATGCGGGAAGTTTGAACTCTTTTGGAGTACAGAGCAACAAGATGATTCCAAGAAGCCTTAACCGCCGCATCATGTCGAATGACGGGAAAGGACTCATCAGATAGACTATTAGCAAGCCATGTCTCACCAGAGCATCATTGACATCCCAATCATCAAAAGTTGCAGATCCATACACAGGAGGGTCATTCGTGAGATGATGACGCTTATGCTGAGAGCGTAGCTGAAAGACAAAGGAGACACTCCAATCTGGATAATTCGGTCTAGTGAGATTGGAAGAAGTACCCAAATTGTCAAAAACAGAGATATGAGCGGGTAGAACGGATGGCGTGGATAGAGCAGAGGAAGAGAAATCCGACGTCTCCATAAAAAGAAGAGAAAGCAGGTAGAAAGGTCTATCCGCGTGGATAAAGAGAGAGACCGCACACAGAATAAGAAGACCGACAGAGAGATTCTAACCGCACGGTTAGAGGGAGAGGCCGGAAAAGAACTTGTCGCAGAAAGCGAACAAAGCAAGAGGCCGCGCGAACAGAGAGCCAATCTCAGGAAGGCGACAAGCAGGGCAAAGGGAGGGTGGGAGGGCGGCAGGAAAAAGGAGACCACAGATAGAAGAACACAGTTAAGAAAGAGAACCGCAAAAAGAAGAAACTACAGATAGAGAAGAGCAGACGGTAAAAAAATAAGAGATCGCTTGTTCTGTCGTACACCCCTAAAAAAACTCAGAAATCGGAGCAAATGGACTGAGACCTCTGATACCATGTGAGAAACCTCTCCACTTTTGTCTTCCAGATTTTGAACTTTTCGAAAACTTCAGATTTGTTCTTTAGAAAGTAGATCCAGACCTTCCTTGAGAAGTCATTGATGAAGGTCGCAAAGTATCCTACACCTCCAAGTGAAGGTTCTGGGCTGGCCCCCAGACGTCTGAGCGAATGTATTCCAGTATCTGTTTGTTGCGCATGCTTGACGTCACAAACTTCACTTTGCACTGCTTCCCGAGAACACATGTCTCGAAGAAATCGAGCTTGCACGTCTTGACCCCTTTTAGAAGGCCTTTCTTATGTAGCTCCAATAGTCCTCTCTCGCTCATGTGGCCAAGCCTGACATGACACATCAGAAAGGAATCCTCGTCTGACATCTCAGCGACCGCTGCATCAACAATAATTGTGGTACCGATCAGTCTGTAGAGAGTACCAGAGCACTCTCCTTTCATGACCACCAGAGCGTCTCTCTTGGCCTTCAAATATCCGCCTTCACCGGTGTAAGAGTACCTGGCCTCCTCCAGAGTACCTAGGGAAATCAAACTCTTCTTTAGATCGGGCACGTGCCTTACGTCTATAAGGGTTCTGATTGTTTCGTCGAACATCTCGATTTTGATACTGTCAATCCCCAACGTCTTGCATTCTAAGTCGTTCCCCATCAAAACACGACCGTCATCACATTGCCTGAAGGTTGAAAACCATTCTTTGTATGGGCACATATGATAGGAACAACATGTATCCATGATCCACATGTCGGTGATATCAAGGTTGGGTGAGACATGAAGGACGCCAGCGTCGCTCTCAGGATCGGATGCCACTGCAGCCTGTAGTGGCTCTTGCGTCTTCTCCTTGAGCTTCGCTAAATAACAGGACTTTGTTGCTCCAAAAAATTACATAATACACAAGTATGACCCCTAGTTGTAAAAAAAGGAGGAGAGAGAAAATACAAGAGAGCGAATATACGTCTGTCACATGTGATTAGGCGGTCAGATAAAAACTAGCCGCGCGGGCTGTGCGGTTAGACAAGCTAACCACGCGACTATACAGAGCTCGAATAGACACCAACAGGGTTGTTTTAGTCTCTATCCGACAATGTCTATCGAACAGCTCTAGGAGAGAAAGCTGCGGTTAGACTAAGTCTAATCGCCAGGCCGCACCAGAGTTTGTGTTTGAGAACTGCGAACTCCAACTGCGGTCAAGCCTCTGCTGATCAACAAAGGGCACGACTGCGTGAAGAACAAAGAAGCATCTCATGTGGTTAGGCCGGTGCTAACCGCCTGACCGTCAACTGAATTTGATCTCAGCAGCCCGCAGGGCCACTACCCCTGATTACCAGACCGCACTGCAGTTAACCGGTGCGGTTTACAACGGACTACTGCTTAACTGTTCGTGCAGTAACACCGCTAGTAATATCAGAAAGGCAGACCACCAAGTCTGTCCACCGTTGCTATCCGCCAGACCGCCTAACCTGTCTGCCTTACTTGTCCGCCAGACCGCCTGGTCTCCACATGTTCAAACTCTGGCTGTTGCATCCATTGCCCAATTCCCTGACTCTCTAAGTCATTCCAACAGTCGCTATCGTTGTCCAGTAATTGGACCTTGCTCTTGAGGTCAGGAAACAACCCCAGATTGTGATTTCGCCATCCCAATGGAGCTCTCCTTCCGGTATTTTGCAAGTTCAATGTCTGTTTTCATTTCTTTTAGCATTGGGTCTTGTGTTTATTCTCTGCTTGTAGAGATAGTGGCGTATAAGCTTTGTTTTTAATTGTTTAGTCTTTGAAATTTCACATTTATCAAGTTATTTGATTTTCTAGCACTCTTGCAATTATACGACTTCACGTGTTTCCATATTTGAGAGTTTTAACTCTTTGTGGCTAATCAAATTAATATTACTTTATAAATATCAATTGTTGTATGTAAACTGTCAGATTCATGCATGGTTGCACGTAGGAGTTTCACTTACTATTTTTCTATCATATATGACCGTCCTGCATGAGATTGGTATCAGAGCTCAGGTTAGGGCTTAGTTTTAAAAACGTGAGACTAAATTTCATATTACAATGTCATATCATAGTAACAATTGCTACTGTAATCTTTTATTTTAAGAACACGAGTCCACTCATTTCATTAATCCTCTATTTGACGAACCGGATTCCACCACTGATCAAGTACATTGAGTTCCCATGGGAGGACCCCCGTACTATCATGATTTTCCTCGTCCCCGATCTGTCACACTTTAAAATTGTGCTAACCATTTTCCAGGATTTGATTCTTCAAAAGGTAATTACTTTGAAGAATATCAAGAGCCCTATAGAGGTCACCACCATCAAGAAAACATCATGTATAGTGGTATTCCTAGTGTTCCGAAAACGGATATGTCAGTAGCCGAATTTCAACGACAGGTTAATGATCAATTTGATCGTTTGGATGCTCATTTTGATCACATAAAGAATGTCTCAAAGTGAATATGTAAAAAGGCTTAAGGATTTAGGTTAAGACACCGATGCGTCTAGTAGTGTTCCTATTGACATGAGAGACCCGACACTTGATTTTGATTCCTATCATCTTGCGAAGACTCATCGTCTACTTGATTTTGGAGTCGAGTCTGATCCTGATCGTATGATATCGGTGGAGAGTGACACTAGTTTGATTAGTAAGCATGGTCACAAGAGCGAGGAAGAACAACCAAGTGACACTGTGATGGTATGTCCATCCTCCACACCCCTAGGCGAGAGTGTCGGTCCTCGACATTACACTCATTAGCCCACTATTGAGTATGGACTTTTTTCACTCTTCCCATGTCATCATTCCGAGACACATTACAACCGGGTGCCGAGAGCCTAGTGTTGGTCTCGTGGTGACCGTCTCACCCATCTTTGGAAACAATACCACTTATGATGGTTTGCATCTGGAGGACTATCACCCTGTTGACGAGTTCTTTGGAAACCCCCATGTTGAACCACCACAATCTTGTGAGGAGGAGATTTCGATGAGTGATCCATTTCTGAGTACAAGATTCTTTACACCTCTTCTAGTCAGATCTCCGAGTCACCCCATCTATGAGTTTCTCAAATCTAGTGTTGTGTACTCAGTGATGACTCCTCTTATATTTAAGGTCACTACTAATATTTCTGGAACCTATATTGGTACTTATCGCATTTGCGACGAATTTCATTATACTCCTCCCAGTGAGCCACCTGAGGAGTTTGTAACACCCCTACCTAGTTTGACATCAATTCATAAGCCTGATCAAAACTTATGATATAAAGCGAACTAAGTAACAATATAAAATTAATATCAGAACACAATTTTCTAATGTTTATAGCAAAACAAATGACTGGAATCAAAATTAATCAAGTACCTCAAATTTTGGAACACAGAGCCAACTTGGAGGTATGCACGATCAACTTGACCCGAACTCCCTGCAATGAAATTCTGAAAATGGGTCAACCCACTGACAAGCAAGAAAAACTCCCCCCCCCCTAGTGACACTAAAAATATAATTTTATTAAAGTATAGGAACATGCTTTTAAGATATCAATTGTATGCTAATAAACGTGAACTATGTCTTATACATGCTTTTTTATGAAGTACTTGAATCCTTAAATATTTTATCTATATTGTGATCTTTAACTGAACTTCTAAATCTTTAAATCATTATCATATAGAGATTTCCAGATTTTGACTTGCATTTGAAACTGCGATATCTATTAAAACTCAAATCTATTAAAACTGTATGGGGTGTCAACTTCCAAGCTGGAGGCTCATAAAGTCTGCTACGCCCTGTGTATGATGGTGTGCCTCCCTCACTCATGAGGAAAAATACTTCTCATGTCTCCATGTCTGAACTAATCATCTAGTGGTTGGTATGATCAATACACTATGTCGTCCAACTAAGAGCACTAGTCTGAGGTTTGTTACATATCGTAACTCTCTTACTTTTAGTCTATTTGCAATTAACATCTTTAATTGATTCTGCTCGTATGTTGAGATGTTTTTTTTGCACTGATTTGTATGTCAAAATATACTAATTTAATTGGCATTAGTATGTATTTATACACCGCTGAAGTTACAATTTTACGTATGTTTGGTAATATGAATTCATGTGCTACTGATAATTTAAGTTTTCTTGAGTGCTGTAGAAAAATATTTGTCTATGTAGAAAGCAATGGACAAACCTTGTAGATACTTCTTGATTAATTAAATACAAGAGAGAATACAAGTATATAGGAGAAGAGATGAAGGAAAAATCTTATACAATAGATGTGGGACTAAAAGAGGAGGAAAGGGGCCTATAAATGGGCATTTACATCATTTTTCCTTATGTCTTCTAACACTATACAATAGATGTGGGACTAAAGGAGGAGGAAAGGGGCCTATAAATGGGCCTTTACATTATTTTTCTTTATGTCTTCTAACACTCCCCCGCAAGCTGAAGCGTACAAGTCGTAGGCACCAAGCTTGGACAAGAACTGGTAATACAATTTGTGAGGTAAAGCCGTGGTAAAGATGACTTATACACAAGTCCTTGCCCCGGAGCAGTCTTCAGATATCTGAGAATCCATTCCACTGCCTGAAGGTGAGAAACCCGTGGGGTATGCATGAACCGATTAACCACTCCAACCGCAAATGATATATCTGGTCTCATAATGGTTAAATATATCAGTTTTCCCACAAGACGACGATAGTATTCTGGATTTGGAAGTAGAGAGTCAGCCTCAGATCCCTGAGCACATAACTTATAGTTGACTTCCATCGGGGTTTCTGCTGGTTTGCAACCCAAGAGACCAGCATCTTTCAGAAGGTCAATGCAATACTTACGCTGGGATAAGACAAGGCCATCGGGTCGCCGTGCTAGCTCTAGTCCAAGAAAATATCGAAGATTTCCCTGATCTTTGATTTGAAAGATAAAATTTAAATGCTGCTTAATATGTTGTATCCCAGCGGAGTCGTCACCAGTGATCATAATATCGTCCACATAAACCAGAAGTATTGTAGTCCCCGTTGATTGGTGACGAGTGAAGAGAGAAGAATCTGCCGAGCTTTGTTTGAAGCCAACCTCACAAACAGCCTTGCTGAATTTGCCAAACCATGCCCGTGGAGACTGTTTGAGACCATCAATGGATTTGCGAAGTAAACAAACACGAGACTCCCCCGTGGTCTCAAACCCGGACGATTGTTGCATATAGACAGTTTCAAGATGGTTGTCATTCAAAAATGCATTCTTGACATGCAGCTGGTGGAGGGGCTAGTGGTGATGAACAACTAAGGAGAGCAAGACCCGAACCGTATTTAATTTCGCGACTGGGGAGAACGTTTCCTCATAATCAAGCCCGTACTGTTGAGTAAAACCCCGTGCCACAAGCCGAGCCTTTAAGCCATCAACTGTACCATCCGCGACATGTTTGATAGTAAAGATCCACTTGCAGCTAACACAACTGTGACCGGGAGGAGGAGACACAAGTTCCCAAGTATGGTTACCCCACAGAGCAGTCATTTCTTCATCCATGACGGCACGCCACGCTGGATGCTGGAGAGTTTCCTGCACTGAGTCAGGTATAGAGATAGAGGAGAGAGATAGAGCAAAGGTAAGAAGATGTGGAGAGAGCCGATGTAGATAGACATAATTGGCCAAGGGATGGGCCGTCGAGGAGGAGGCTAGATCAACAGGCCGTGAGATCACATCGGTGGAGGGAAGCTGTGGCTGGGCAGCTGGACGAGGAGGACGACGAGTGTAAACTTCAATGATAGGAGGTTTGGAGGGGACGAGTTTGGGGGGTACTGGTGGTGTAGGAATCAGAAGCAGAGGAGGAGTAAGGAGAAGTGGTGGAAGCGGAGACGTTACGAGAATAATGAGTCGAGGTAGCAGAGGAGGAAGAAGGGGATCAGAAGGACTGACGTGATATGATTGGTCTTCATGAAAAGAGACATCAACAAACACAACCATCTTTTCAGTGATAAGATTAAAGCAGATATACCCCTTCTGAGTGCGGGAGTGCCCAACAAACATAGCTATGGTAGCACGAGGGGCTAGCTTGTCATTGGAATGACTAAGATGGTGGACATAACATGTACATCCTAAAACACGAGGTGTGGGAGAGAAGAGATTCGTGGATGGGTAAATGAGATTAATGGGTACCACAAAGTTGAGGACAGACGAATGCATGCGGTTGGTGAGGTGGCAAAAAATAGAGACGACAAAGTTCCAATAGAGGGGAGGAACCTGCATCTGGATCATAAGAGATCTAGCCACATCAAGAAGGTGATGATTTTTTTTCCGCGATGCCATTTTGTTGAGGGGTGTACGCACATGAAGTCTGATGTATAATACCGAACTCAGCGCATAGATTTGAGAAGGTGCGACCAGTATATTCTCGAGCATTGTCTGTACGAAGAGTTTTGACACAGGTAGAGATCTAAGTGCGAGTTTCCGTAAGAAATGTACGGAACGTGGTTGAGAGTTCGGTACGATCACGAAGTAAGTACAATCGGGTTATCCGTGAGTAATCATCAATAAAGGTAACAAAGTATCGATACCCAAAAATACTAGGGACCTTATAGGGCCCCCAGATATCAGAGTGAACTAAGGACAAAGGAGCATCGCTCCGGGTACATGAAGGAGAAAAAGAGACGATGTTGTATGCCAAAAATACATGATTCACAAAAGAACTCTTGAAGAGAGACAGTAGGAAGAGCTTTCTTGAGAATTGGAAGAGGGGCATGCCCAAGACGACGATGTCAATTAGTGGTGAAGACAGTAGTGAGAGCAGTGGGAGGAACATCAAGAAATAGCTCGTTAGACAGTCGCCCTCTATCAAGTATATTCTGTGTTAGTCGTTCCTGCACCATAAAGGAAGAGCGTGAGAATGTAACACAACAATCAAGGTTTTGCGTAAGACGGCTAACATAAAAGAGATTAAAAGGAGAACCCAAAACATGAAGAACCGATGATAAGGAGAGAGGAGTAAGAGGCAGACGAGCAGCGCCAGAAACCGGGATCCTGTCACCATTGACCACGATGATGTGCTGGGGGTAAGCAATATCTAAGTATTTGGGCGGTTGCTGCCGAGAGAGATGATTTGTAGCACCCGAGTCCACAATCTAGTGAGAGCTGTGTGAGAGACACAATATACCTTCCTGGAAGATCGAGGCCACGAAGCCAGAAGAGCGACGACCACCTCTTGAAGCTGATGGAGTTGCGCACGCAACATAGCAATATCATCAGCAGTGGTGGAAGCGAAAGTCATAATCTTGAGCAGCGACTAGCCACGGAAACCGGGCGGCAAGAAGACACGCGGGTTGCCGGACAGATCCAGCAGCTACTTCGGAGGAAGCATTGAGAACAACGAGAATATGCAGCCGCAAGAGAACAAGCAGCAACGAAAACAAGTCGCAGCGGCGAGAACAAACCGCACGAGAAAGGGAAACCACGCGAGAAGAGGCAGCAGTGCGATCTGAAGCAGCGGTGAGAACAAGCCGCAACGGCGAGAACAAGCCGCAACGGCGAGAACAAGCCGCAACGGCGAGAACAAGCCGCTCGAGAAGAGACAAACCACAACCTGAAGAAAGCGGAGCGGAGAAGGGAAGCCGTCCGGTCTCGGTGTCAACACACCAGCGGTCAAGAGCCCGCGACCAAGAGGCGGAGCCCGCAACGGGTAGAGAAGCCGCAACAGCTAAGAGAAGGCCGCCCGAGAAGGGAAGCCGCAAAGACTAGTCAAGGGAAGAAGTCGTGCGAGAAGTCCGCATCGATCACAGTGAGCACACCAGCGGCAAAGGACGATTCCGCGATCAAGATGCGGAGCTCGCAGCGGGTAAGGAACAACTCACGACGAGAAGAGAAGAGAAGTCGCGGCGACCAAGTGAAGTCGCGGCGAGTAGGGAGTAAAGAAGCGAGAACAGAACAGAGAAGGAGGCCGCAACAGAGAGAAGAAGCTGGCAATCCGGAAGAACAGATCGCGCAGTTAAAGAGACCGCAGTGAGCCGTAAGGCGGCAGAGCGGAAAATCGGCAAAGCGGCAAAGAGAGGATGAGGCCGGCGAGAAGAAGAGAGTAGCTAACATGCCGAAAAACCAAGCGGTTAGAAGGCTAACAGTATGGAAGTGGAGTCCACGAGCAAGAGAGAGGAAGGCTATAAAATAGCGAAGGAGGAGTAGAAGATGAGGTGGATCCACTGGAGAGAAGAAGGTGACGAGTAGTAAAGTAGAGAAGCCGCAAACCGAGCGGTAAGAGGAAGGACCAAGCCTCCCGGTTAAACAGAAGGACCGAGCGATTAGGGAAGCAGAGAACCAAGCGGTTAGGCACAGGCCAGAACGGTTCCCTCTGATAGCATGTAGAAAGCAATGGGCTAACATTGTAGATACTTCTTCATTAATTAAATACAAGAGAGAATACAAGTATATAGGAGAAGGGATGAAGGAAGAATCCTATACAATAGATGTGGGACTAAAGGAGGAGGAAAGGAGCCTATAAATGGGCCTTTACATCATTTTCCTTATCTCTTCTAACACTATACAATAGATGTGAGACTAAAGGAGGAGGAAAGAGGCCTATAAATGGCCTTTACATCATTTTTCCTTATGTCTTCTAACAGTCTACCTATGAATTCACATGTTTCTGATGGTCTGATCTCACATGTGTTCTGTACTATTATTTGTTTGAATAAGATTTCATGTAATACCGTTGATTTGATCTTATGTGTGTTCTATAATAAATTATTTGTCTAAATCTAAATTCGTACTACAAATGATTTGATTTCTCGTAGATACTGTAGTAACCTATTTGTTTGTTAATATAGTCGTGCACTGATCTGTATGTTGAATTATGCTAATATAATCAACATTTATTACAAATTCATATTTTACAGCTGATTCAATTTCATGTGTGCTATGTACTAAAATAATTGCCTTAATATGAATTTATGTACTACTGATGAATGATGATTCAATACCACGTGTGATTTGGAGTAATTTATTTGGCTGTTGCTAATAGCATTACAATTTCACATGAGTTCTAACACGACTTAATAAACTATACTAGGTGATATGTCTTTTCAAAAGGAAACAAATTTCTTACCTCGGTGTTGCGGCGTTCGTAGACGCGATGCGGTGGCTAGTTGCATCTAGATTTATTCCTGAAATGGTCATATTCTTCACCGATCTAAAGCCAACTTTAACCTTAACCTTGAAATAAAACACAAACCCTAACTAATTTGAAATAAAACACAAACCCTAACTAATTAGTTATAGATCCATTCTGGTTTGTTGGAAACGCTATATTATTCAAAGTGCTAGCTAGAGGGGAACTAGAAGATTTTGAGATGGGAAACATTAAGGGGGTTGAAACTATATCCCAACAAAATAGAGATCTACCATTTTTGTTATTATAATATGAATAAAATCCTTGGCTATTGAGAGGACAAAGGAAATACAAATATCTAAAATACACTTACTGAAAAGGAGAAAGATATGGATGAACAAAGGGTTGCCTTCGTTTTAAAGGAAGCAAACGACTCCAAATCGCGGGCTTGCTGCAAGTAGCGGGAGGGAAGTCCGACATCAACAGTAAGTCAAGCCAACATATTTATGAGAGGGACAGAATGATTGACTACTTACTGGAGAGAATCAATTGTAGCCGATTAAAACTGAAACAAAGCCTCGACAGTTGTCTATGGCACGAACGTGTCTCTGCTTCCTGGCGGTGTCGTCTTCTATAGAGAGGATGCCTGCTAAGAATCTAAGATCGATCGAAGGAGTGAAGGGGTCAGCGAACCTCAGAAACGAAGAAAGTGCTGGATGTGTGGTTCGTCTGCAAGAGATAAAGGAGCGGCGAATTCTAACTTTGCGCTCTCGACTGGAAGAAAGAACAACCCCTGCGCCTAACGTCGATGTCAGAAACGAGAGGGGAGACATCGTCGGTCGCTGGAATAAAAATTGTGGAAACCCTAGATTCCTCTCGGTCGGGTCGCGACAGAATGCAAAAACGGGAGAGAATATCGGCTGCGTGAAATAGAAGCTCTGATGGTTGGACAGGATTTATTGAGGGCTTGCGGTTACTCTAAGTCTATGAGATGTGAGGAGCGTGGGGAAGTTGTCATAAGGCTTAATTGGAAGAGCGGTTATGACAAATTGTGAGACTTAAAGAAACGAGGAAAATGGCCGAGAGGGAAATTAAAATTTCCTTAATTACCTATTTTCCATTATACCAAAAATACACTAATGATTTTATATTAAGGTTCTCGCGATCCTCGAAATTGCATCGAAGAGCGTCTAATAAATATGTTAAAAATCTGTTGATTGACGTGCAAACCATTAACCATTAAAACATCGTACCTCGACACGACACGAGATCGATCAATTTTTGCTCGCGATCGAAACCTGCAATTAAATTTTATTCTTGCAATAAATTACAAATGTTACAGAGTTTCTACTTTATGGAGGCATCCTACACATCGCAGAGTGGTATGTCCATACCAAAGTCTCGCTTAGCCTTCTGGGTGTTTATCCCACACTCGATGGGTATTTCTACACTCCGCCAAAAGAGCCTCCAAATAAGTCACCACTCTTTGGGTATATGTCCCCTGTCTATGAGCCAGTCAAGAGAGAGAATGCTCTCGATAGCCTTGGAATAAATTTCATCATCATTTGTGTTGATATCTTGTGTGATTATTTAAATGATCATCACAGTCGTGATAAATTTTTTTACACCCCTCCCACTGAACCCCATGATCATTTGCCCCTCTGGGATGAAATCCGGAGGGCTTTATAGACTTTGCATAAGAGATCTGTTATGTCTGGCGACCGTCATTCATTGTCATTCTGTGACATACATGAGTCTATCCGATGTACGAGTACTTGCAATAAAATTATTTATAAATCATATGCTAATAGCCACGAGAGATTACGAAGTTTCAAAAAAGAACATGTATTGACCTGTATATGTGCTGAGAGGTTCCTCATGAGAACTGCTCGAAAATTAAATACTAAGCGAATGAGTCCATTAGTTTGTGGTTTATGATATCCAGAAATCAAAATATTTCACCTTTGTAATTTGAACTAAATGAGATCTTGGTTCGATACTTTCAAACACAACTCAATGATAATGTAATAAGAGACAAAAATGGAAAACAAACTTTAATTATGATAATATTTTCCACTATATTTCTTGCATTTTAATGTACAACTATGCCCTATGTATAGGGAGAGAAACTGCAAACAAACTCTCAATACACATTGTATGACTAAATGATGTGATCCTGTCGCTGACACTCTAGGGCCGTCGCGTTTTATTTGCTTATTTACTGTCGCAGCTATGATGTTGGTGTCATTTATTTTTCTGTCATGTCCATGTACTTTTAAAATTTCTTGTATTGTGGCCCGACGCGTGAGACTGACCACCTCGCACGTCCCTGAATGGATTGGTCTGGTTTTGTATGGCTGGGGTGAGTTGTTGCTTTTATCTATTTTAGAGAAATCACTTGCTGAATTTGCTTGTTTTTTTTAATTGAGGAGGGGAGGGAGCTATAAATATTAATGGGGGGTTGCCCTAATGCCCGAATTGGATAGAATCGGGATTGAGATTATTTCTCTCTCGGTTAAAGTCCGCCGTCTGCATCCCGTCTCCCGTCCGCGAGCATCGTCCCGACATCGTCCCCGTCTCCAGCACCGGCACCAGATCCTCCACCGCTTGGCCTTCCCGAAGCCGCCACCACCTCTAGCCCCGACATCGACTCCTCCACCTCCAGCCCCGACACCGTCTCCGTCTCCAGCCCCGACACCGTCTCCGTCTCCAGCCCCGCCAACAAAGTCCCACCGCCAGTCTTCCCGAATCCGCCTCCGCCTCTAGCCCTCGACATCAATTCCTCCACCTCCAAGCCTTCCGAAGCCACCTCCGTCTCCAATTTCCCCCGACGTGAGCCTCTCCGACCACCGTTTTCCTTCCTCGCTCCACTAGTAACTTTTCCCACCACCGCCGTCTACCGTCACGTCCACCACCACAGCCTGAGACCCTCCTACTTCTCTCCTCCACCGCAACTCCATCCGGAAGCCTTGTCGCTCGTCTGCTGCACCTGTGCCGGGAGAACCAGAAACGGGGAAGCCCCTTTGGTGAGATCTGCTCTTTCCCCCACTCCTCAATCTACTTTATTTGCAATTTATTATGTGCAATTTCAGCAAAGTGATTTCAACCCAGTGTAGCATGCGCTCACCCTAGTCATGCAACGCCGTTCGTTTTATCCCTTGCATTAGATTTCCGCTAAGTGAGTTGAGTCTTGTTCTTCATCTGCTGCGTCCTTTATTTACACCCACACTAGGTTTTTAGGAGCGAAGTAATTGCATCATTTAATTGCATCAATTTGGTGTGGCTGCTGGGATATCTCACTTCTATTGTGGGATAGCCGAGTGTTTCTTTTTTCCTAACTTATGAATTTACGGGTTATTTTCCATTTATCCATGGAGTCACGGGTAGAACACCTCGAAGGAAATTTGGGAGATCTGAGCAGGCGTATGGAAGAGATTATGACGGCCATCACCACACCCTCATTATCGGTGTGAGACACAAATCAAGTTATGTTAGGGTTGCGCACGTCAGTTAACAATCTGGAGGCTCGATACCATTTAGGGGGCCCTCCTGCACAACCCCCTACTCCAGCAGGACCGCCCACACCTCCTACGCTAGAACCCTAACCAGTTCACCACGAACATGGCTATCCACCTAGGTGGGATGCAGGTATCAAATTGGATGTTGGGGATTTTGAGGGCACGCTCGAACATGAGGTGTGTCCCTACTGGTGCGAGCGACCTGAGCGATTCCTCAGTTGGAAGCGCACCCCTGCCCACCAACAAGTGGAATATGCTACCTTGAAACTGAAAGGCCCCGCACTCACTTGGTGGGGGCAAGTTGAGCGGATGCGGTACACTATGGGGCAACCTCCTATCACCACATGGGTTGAGTTCAAAGCCCAACTCAGGAAGAGGTATGTCCCAACCGATTTCATGCAAACCTTGTATCGAAGGTATCACAACCTTCGACAGGATAAGCAAACCATCGATGAATACACGAACGAGTTCCTGGTCCTCCAATCACGATTGGATCTGAAGGAGGAAGATCATATGGTCGTGGCCCGCTATCTGAATGGGTTGCGATACGCGATACGAGAACAGCTGGAGCTGCACGATTTCCGAGACTTGGGGGAGATCTCCAGTCGAGCCCGCCGAGTGGAATCTCTCCAGAAGAGGACATCTGGGTCGAAGTTGACTGATAGGACTCATTATTCTTCCTCTTCGACGTCGGCCACTCGGGCGGCTTTGTCGCCCACCCTTGGTCTACCTTCTAGTGTCAGCCCCGCATTGCCAGCTCCTTCCCATGCGGGTCCCTCCTCGGGTTCTGTAAAAGGGAAGGAGGTTGTTACCACTAAACCGATCATCCGTTGTTTCAAATGTATGGAGCCAGGACATAAATCATCGGAGTGTCCGAGACGACAGTTTACCGCGGTTGCTGAGGCTGACGATGGGCGAGACCCGGAGTATGGTATCTGGGAGAGCGACTTAGTTAGAGAGACAAAGGACCCCCTTGAGGGAGCTTGTGAGGTCGAGGGTGAGCCACCCGATCCGTTGATTTGTGTCCTACAGCATAGCCTGCTTGCACCGAGAGTGACCACTGACGACACGTGGGCACGACATAGTATTTTTCGCACTACCGCGCGCATTCAGGAGCACTACTGTTCTATTATCGTTGACAACGGTAGTATGAAAAATTTCGTCTCCCAGCGCATGGTTGAGAAGTTAAACCTCCATTCTCAGAAACTGGAGCGCCCATATGAGTTATCCTGGGTGACTAGTGACACCACGATGACCGTATCACATCGATGCCTCGTGACGTTCACCATTGGTCCCGCCTATTCTGACTCGGTGTGGTGCGATGTTACACCCCTTGATGTCTGTCACATTCTCTTGGAGCGTCCGTGGCAATATGACCGTAGCACTATCCATGACCGGCGAAGGAACTCTTATTCCTTTGACCTTCGCGGTCGTAAGACGGTCCTTCCCCAGAAAAACGGACTTGTTCCACAGCGACTCGCCCCCTCGGTGGCGCCCACCGTCGCTCCTACCCCCACGACCACGCCCACCACCATGGCGTATCCGTCCATCCGCATGCTGTTGACAGAGCGACAGTTCAGTCATGAGATGCGAGAGGGGACCGTCACCTATGCTTTAGTCGGCCTGGAGTCCCCTATTACCTCTGTGGAGATTCCTGCGGCCGTTCGACCCCGGATTTCCGAGTTTGATGACCTCACCCTGGATGAGTTACCCGACCATCTCCCACCGCTGAGGGATATTCAGCACTGCATCGATTTCGTCCCAGGAGCAAGCCTACCCCATCTACCACATTATCGAATGAGCCCGGGGGAGCACGAGGAGCTTAGGAGACAGATATCCGAGCTTCTCCAGAAAGGACACGTAAGGGAAAGCCTTAGTCCCCGCGCAGTCCCTGCCCTTCTTGTTCCCAAGAAGGACGGATCTTGGCGTATGTGTGTTGATAGCCGCGCTATCAACAAGATTACAGTCAAGTACCGATTCCCGATTCCCCGGTTAGACGACATGCTCGACATGCTGAGTGGGGCGAAGATCTTTTCGAAGATTGACCTCCGGAGTGGCTACCATCAGATCCGGATCCGACCCGGGGATGAATGGAAGACGGCCTTCAAAATAAGGGAGGGACTGTATGAGTGGTTGGTCATGCCTTTTGGTTTGTCCAACGCTCCGAGCACCTTTATGAGATTGATGACCCAAGTCCTCAGACCCCTGATGGGAACTTGCGTTGTGGTCTACTTTGACGACATCCTTATCTACAACCTCGACCCTGATCTGCACTTTACACATCTTCGGCAGGTCCTGCAGATCTTACGGGAACACCGCTTGATCATCAACTTAAAAAAGTGCACCTTTCTCACTAGTAGTCTCACCTTTTTGGGTTATATCGTCTCTTCCAAGGGCAACAAGGTGGACCCGAAAAAGATCCACGCGATTGAGTCCTGGCCCACCCCCAGGAACTTCACCGAGGCACGTGGGTTTCATGGGCTCGCTTCGTTCTATCGTGGCTTTATACGTAACTTCAGCACCCACATCACACCCATCACAGATTGCCTCCGCAAAGGGCAATTCGTATGGACGGCCGAGGCGGAGCAGGCATTCCTCCTTATGAAGGAGAAAATGTCTAGTGCTCCTGTTCTGGCCCTACCCGATTTTGAAAAGGTTTTCGAAGTAGATTGTGACGCTTCACATGTGGGCATCGGGGAAGTACTGAGTCAGGAGGGCCGACCTATAGCATTTTATAGTGAGAAGCTGAACGATGCAAAAACGAGATATTCGACCTACGATCTTGAGTTTTTCTCCATCGTACAGGCTCTCCGTCACTGGCGACATTACTTGATTCAGCGCGAGTTTGTGCTGAATACGGATCATGAGGCGTTGCGGTACCTGAACTCCCAGAAGGAGGTCCGACGTCACGCCAAATGGGCCGCCTTCCTGCAAGAGTACACCTTTCACATCCGACACAATCCAGGAGTCACCACTAGAGTCGCTGATGCTCTTAGTCGACGAGCGCATCTTTTAGGATCTCTACACCTTCGGTTGACCGACTTAGATTCCCAGAAGGAGCTATACGCCACTGATCCCGATTTCAGTATTGTGTGGGCAGAGTGTCAGCCGCATGGGGCAGACCCGACAGGACATTTCTGCATGAGCGAGGGGTTCCTGTTTAGGGGCACCAGATTATGTATCTGCCAGGGACCTTTACGTAAGACCTTGCTCGCCGAGTTGCACTCGGCCGGACTTGGTGGGCATGTCGGACATGCCAAGATGCTGGATCTAGCGACCACACGTTATTATTGGCCGGGCATGAGGCAGGACGTTATCAACCACATTTGCACCTGCCAGACGTGCCAGTTGTATAAGGGACAGTCCCAGAACACTGGACTGTACACTCCCCTACCGATTCCTGAGCGGCCATGAGACGAAGTCTCCGTGGATTTTGTCAGTGGTTTTCCTACTGCGGCACGAGGAATTGACTCTGTATTTGTAGTTGTTGATAGATTCTCCAAGATGGCTCATTTTATACCATGCCGGAAAACCTCCGATGTGGCACACGTATCCCATCTTTTCTTTCGAGAGGTAGTTCGACTCCATGGAGTACCATGTACTTTCACTTCCGACAGGGACACGCGATTTCTGGGTTACTTTTGGAAAACTTTATGGCGAAAATTGGGCACAAAATTAAACTTTAGTAGCGCGTACCATCCTCAGTCGGATGGGCAGACCGAGGTAGTCAACCAAAGTCTGGGTAATTTATTAAGATGCCTAGCCGGAGAGCAACCCAAGCAGCGGGACTTAGCGTTAGCCCAAGCCGAATTTGCATACAATAGCACCGTAAATCGTTCCACCAACAAGTCTACTTTTGAGATTGTCTATGGTTTTCCTATTCCCCATTACCTTGACCGTCATTCCTTACCTTCCTACGAGCGCATTTCTTTTGATGCTACTACTTGGGTTGAGAACTTAAAATCTTTGCATGATGTTATTCATAATAAGCTGCAGGTGACATCCAAAGAATACAAGGCTAGCGCCGATAACCACCGGCGCGACTTGTCTTTTTCGGAAGGAGATTGGGTGCTGGTACACTTTAGAAAGGAAAGATTTCCCAGTGGGACTTACCACAAGCTCCGACAGCGTCGTTTCGGTCCTTTTTCGATACGGAAGCGGTTGGGTGAGAATGCCTACCTTGTTGATCTACCCTTGGAATTCGGCACATCCTCGATTTTCAATGTGACGAACCTATGCCCTTTCCATGGATCTCCACCCGCTACGTCTGTGCCACCACCTACCTTGGAGCCCGGGGCGACCACGGGATTTCAGCCGGCTTTCACCCCGACCACGGAGGAGATCGACCAGGTGCTTGACGTACGGGAGTTCCAGACTCGTGCGGGAGCTTACCAGCGCTACTTGGTTACTTGGAAGGGAAGGGACATCTTGGACAGCAGTTGGATCAGTGCCCGCGAGCTTCAGTGTCGGCGCCCAGATCTCTCCGTTGCTGCCATCAGCTTAGTCTCGCCGGAGTCGAGTTCTCTCAATCCCGGGGGAACTGATGTGATCCTGTCGCCGGCACTCTGGGGCCGTCGCGTTTTATTTGCTTATTTACTGTCGCAACTATGATGTTGGTGTCATTTATTTTTCTGTATGTCCATGTACTTTTAAAATTTCTTGTATTGTGGCCCGGCGCGTGAGATTGACCACCTCGCACGTCCCTGAATGGATTGGTCCGGTTTTGTATGGCTGGGGTGAGTTGTTGCTTTTATCTGTTTTAGAGAAATCACTTGCTGAATTTGCTTGTTTTTTTAATTGAGGAGGGGAGGGAGCTATAAATATTAATGGGGGGTTGCCCTAATGCCGGACTTGGATAGAATCGGGATTGAGATTATTTTTCTCTCGGTTAAAGTCCGCCGTCTGCATCCCGTCTCCCGTCCGCGAGCATCGTCCCGACATCGTCCCCGTCTCCAGCACCGACACCAGATCCTCCACCGCTTGGCCTTCCCGAAGCCGCCACCACCTCTAGCCCCGACATCGACTCCTCCACCTCCAGCCCCGACACCGTCTCCGTCTCCAGCCCCGACACCGTCTCTGTCTCCAGCCCCAGCAACAAAGTTCCACCGCCAGTCTTCCCGAATCTGCCTCTGCCTCTAGCCCTCGACATCAATTCCTCCACCTCCAGGCCTTCTGAAGCCACCTCCAGGCCTTCCGAAGCCACCTTCGTCTCCAGTTTCCCCCGACGTGAGCCTCTCCGACCACCGTTTTCCTTCCTCGCTCCACTAGTAACTTTTCCCACCACCGTCGTCTACCGTCACGTCCACGACCAGAGCCTGAGACCCTCCTACTTCTCTCCTCCACCGCAACTCCATCCGGAAGCCTTGTAGCTCGTCTGCTGCACCTGTGCCGGGAGAACCAGAAACGGGGAAGCCCCTTTGGTGAGATCTGCTCTTTCCCCCACTCCTCAATCTACTTTATTTGCAATTTATTATGTGCAATTTCAGCAAAGTGATTTCAACCCAGTGTAGCATGCGCTCACCCTAGTCATGCATCACCGTTCGTTTTATCCCTTGCATTAGATTTCCGCTAAGTGAGTAGAGTCTTGTTCTTCATCTGCGGCGTCCTTTATTTACACCTACACTAGGTTTTTAGGAGCGAAGTAATTGCATCACTAAAAAAGAAAATATGAGCCTTAACATGGTCCAAATACAATGAACAAGAATAATAGTTATTTTGTGGGCTTTGATTCTTCATTCTTCAACAAATGATTATGTCTCCCATATAAAAACCCATAGCATGGTTTAGAATTGTATCCTTATTGTCTAACATGATATCGTAGCATGATAGCCCAACGTCCCAATCCCCGACACCCAATTGAAAGGAAGTTCACTTGTTAGATGCCAAAGACCCTACACATTTGACATGTTGAGAATATATCTAACAAACCAACTAATTTTTTAGAATATTTGGAAACAAATGAGCTTCGTCCCGACGTTCGATCAACATTGATGCAGGGGTAGGCTTTAGGTGCAGGTTGTTCTAAAATGCAACTAGATGAGCTGTAACACAGCTAACGACAACCTCTAACATGAATGCATATGTGATAAGTTGTCAGTACGAATAAAATAGCCGAAGTATTACATTACTATAACGTATAAGCAGTTCAATTGGTCACAAATATTAATTAAGGGTAGCGAGCTTTATCCAACGAACGATAGAGGCGCAATTACTCTTAAGCACACATAGATTAAATTCTACAAATCACACAACTTTCGATACTAGCAAATATAAAAATAACATCCAACAAAATATGTTCCCAAGCATTCAACAGTAAAGAACAATAAATCTAACAACTTATGCATGCAAGTGGCGGCGGGGTGAGGGACGACAGAATTCCAGCGGTGGTTGACTCCTTTGGGTCTGCGGGTGGGCTGTAGTGCACTGTAACAAGGCTGCATGGGCTGTGGGGTGGCTGCTGGAAAAGGTTTGATGGAAGGGATAGGTAGTTCATTGTGTTGGAGAGCTGGACAGGGAGTGGGGGACAGATTCAGAATGAGGAGGTGGCTGGAAGGGCCGGCTGGGGGGTGTTTTGGGCTGGAAGGGCCGGCTGGGGGGTGTTTTGGGCTGGAAGGGGGTGGTTGTGGCAAATTTCTTTTTAGTTTAGATTTAAATTCAACTTTGAAATTAATTCTTTGCGTCTCAATTGTGAGAGTTTTAGCTTTAGCCTTATGTTAGAAAATGTGAAAAATATTTTAGAAATATCAATTGGCCGACTCATGCATACAGTTAAGCTTTGGGATTGATAACATGTTTGAAAGTGTATCCGATCCTACTCTGGTTCCTCTTAGTTTATTCCTTAACAATTGGTATCAAGCTTATGATTTGGTTGAGATTAAGTATGCTCGCGTAGCTACACCAGTTGGGTGTCCCAATCCACGACGCCCAATTGAAAAAAGTCCAGTGTTGGAGGCCAAATACCTTACACACGAGGCATGTTGAGAATATATAAAGGAATTTGAATGATTACAAAAGACCCCCAAAACAGTGTTATATTTCCAACAGAAATCCCTTTTAGGCCTTCTTTTATATAAATTAGGCATACCAAACCTCCAACTAATTTCTTAGAATATTTGGTAACAAATTGGGACTTGTAGGGCTACATTTGAGCAACAGACTTTGACTTGAATTTGGGATTTAATTAAATATGAAATGAATTTAATCGGTTAAATATTAGGGTGGAACTAAGACTAATTTAAATTCAAGCAATTGTCATTCTGGTTTAGATTTAAATTCAAATATGTGATTAATTCCTTGCATCTCAAATGTGAGAGTTATAGTTTAGCCTTGCCTTGAATTTGTGAAAAATATTATAGAAATACCAATTAGCTGACTTCATCCATACACTTAAGCAGTCAAGCTTTTGGATTGTAAATAGTCGTGGAAGTATTATCTGGCCCAACTCTGGTCACTCTTAGTTTACTCCTTAACAAGTGGTATCAAGCTGATGATTTGGTTGAGATTAAGTATGCTTATATGGCTAATGGCTCCCATGGGTCTTGGCTCCTAGTTAGCAAGGTTCAAGAGCGGGTGACTCCAATGATGCGTCAAAGTGGTGTAGATCGCTCTTGGTGCATGATATTAGATGGGATTGAGTAACTTCCATTTGAGGGGTTGGGATAGTCGATGTGGAGATCTCACATGTGAGAGGAAGATTATTTAGGCACATGAGAGTATTAGTTTACTCCCACATCAGTATGAAAAATATGTTAGTGTAGAACCCTTACCCATATGCACTTTTGGATTGAAAGCGGTTTACTAGCGCGTCTGGCCCAATTTCGGTCCCTTTTTGCACACGCTGCCTAGCACCATTTTCAAGCTGCTTATAAGAGAGAGTTAGCCATTGGTGTTTCTCCACCAACATATGTTTACCTATTTAATGTGAAACTATATCAGATACTTTATTGTGTCTTAACATTCTTCCACTCACGATAACTGATGCGGAGCAGAGACGAGCATGAGCTTTGGGCCCGGTCTGGGCTGATTTGACGGCTTACCGTATATGACGTGCCCAGATCGATGATCAGACTCCGTGGTTGCGTCCGAAATGTCGCCGTGAGTCAAATTCATATATTAGTTTATTATTTTTGGTTCATTATTCATGTATTTTAGCGGCCTCTCCCACCGGTCAATCATAGTCGTTGATTGTGATGTCCTAGTGTTTCATTTTATTATAAATAAGAGTCTTGTGGGCTGAATGAGGCTATTGCACAATTTGGAGAATTTCATTCCCGGATTCCAACGATCACTCCCCGGTGTCGACGTCGTGGAACCCTAGTTGACGACTCCTAGGTGCTCAAACTCCTCCCCAAGGTACTACCCATCCTTAGCCACCTTTCTCCCCCCTAAAACCTCCAGCCGCAACCCCAGCCCCCCACCAATCAGCCGCCGACCACTGTGCAAGCCCGCTGCCTGCAGCAGTCCGCCCCACTGTTTCCCCCACCCGGCCAGCCGTCGGCCCTCCCCTCTCACCCGGCCGCCGACCCCTTCACCAGCCGCCGCCACTGCCCTTTCCCCTCCATCCTAGCCACCACCGACCACCCTATTTCCCCCTACTGCCGGCCCACATCCCATGCCGCCGGTTTGGCCTCCCTCCTTCCCCCACGTGGATCCACTCTCATTTAGCCCAAATTTCTTGGGTCAATTTAGATCTTGGAATTTCAGCCCCGATCCGTTATTTTCACTGTCCGTTCATCATCCCTCGCCTGAATCTGATCCCAAAATATCAAATCTACCCCTCCCCGTCCCGGATCTACTTGTACGTGGCCGAATCTACCCTTTTCTCACACGATCTCATCACTTACCGCCGAGGACAGCCACCGCCTTCATTTTCACGTCGCCCGTTCCACCTCCGATCTCCGATCTACACACTCGGATCCCGCTACTTTGTGAGTTTTTTTTGTGGTATTGGCTTATTTGACTTGACATTTTCATTGGTGAATAAATGTATGTGCTGTGATTTTTGCTCGTAGAAATTGTTTCAGTACGCTAATAATTTGCATGTGGAGCTATTCGCCGTGCGCTTTGCTTTGGTCCTTCGAGCGGAGGAAAGTCATTATAAAATTGTCAAATTAACCAGTTGTTTTTCAATTCTAAATATTTGTGTGGTGTTAAATATAAGTTATCATTGCTCATAATTATTTGTCGTCACCACTGACGATCACATTGCATTTAGAGTCGGATTAACGTGTCACACTCGCATTCCCACCTAAAGTCCTAGGTTTTGTGCACCCCGTAGCCTACTCCTACATCATTTTGGTTTTGTGCACCCCGTAGCCTACCCCTACATCATTTTGGTATCAGAGGCAAGGTTAGGTCATTTGCATGCATCGTAGTGGTAGGTTTTAAATAGTCGTTGGGTTAATTTATGTCTAGTTTTAATCGACGGCAGTCTCCCATATCTAGGTTTCCTGAGTTTACTTATATCCGACCTCATAAAACCCCTTTAGAGAAACCTTCATGTTATCATTATGATTATCATCGTTTCCCGCACACCATTCCTAGAGATCATGTCGACCCCTCGACACAATCCCATTATGCTAGAGGTGATCACCACGACGAGAGGTCCTCACGTCTTCATCATTACACCTCTCTGCGACTTCACGATGATAGAATTTAATATCGTTCAGGTCATCGCCGCTACACATCTCCTCTAGGAGAGGGACCTGAGTTTGGATATTTGCGACCTCCACTGCACGTTCACAGAGTCCATACACACCCACGAGCACAATCTGATTATGTTAGAAACTACCGTCCAGACGACCCTCAGAAACCATATAAAAGTCACCATCGGCAGGATCACAATACATGTCATGACCCTCCTAATGTTCCGCCAATAGAGTTACCCGAGGCTGAATTTCTGCGACTAGTTCTTGACCGCTTTGATCTCTTAGAAGCTCAATTTGATCACCTAAGATCTACATTACGAAGACAACCTAGGGATTTGAGTCAAGCCACCGATACGTCGAGAAGTGCTCCCACCGAGATAAGAGACCCAACATTTTGTTTTGATTTTTCTCAGTTTGATGTGATTCAGTGCTCATGTGATCTTGAGGTTGAATCTGATTATGACCTTTTGACACAGGTGGAGAGTGATACTAGCATAACTAATGAGCATGGTCACGTGGGTGAGGACGAGCGACCCAGTGACGCTGTGATGGTATACCCATCCTTTTCACCTCACCTAAACCTACACCTAGACCTAGTGTCCCCTTTGAACAAAGACACAGTTCTCGACACTATATTGATTGACCCACACTTGAGTCTGGGCACCCCCTACTCTTCTCTTAGTACTATCTCGAGTCACTTCAGTACTGAGAGTCTAGAGTATAGTGTTGACTTCATAGTGGCTGTCATACTTGCTCCCACAGACACTACTGCTATTGGTGCCCTCCTCGTGGTGGACTATCCTATCATTATCGACCTCTTCGGGATCAAGTCCATGAGAGGCTCATTTGACAAGCCTTCCCTCATACACTTGAGTGATGGATCGTGTATCCGCACTAGTGATCATTTCACACGTGATGAATTTTGGTTTACACCCCCTGGTGAGTCACCCGATGAGCTATATCATTTGAGAGGTACCCATCACACCAGAGCTCCACATTATTTTGTCACCCTCTACTTCGTCCCCACGGGCAATGACGTCTGTCATCCCAGATTTTTCTATCGACCACCCGGTAAGCCTCCTGATAGGCCATCCCGTGTTAGTAATATCCAAGTCATTGCCAGGCCTTCCCTTAGGAATTGTGTCGAGTATGTTGTGCTCTATTTGCATCATTTGCTCCATTTGCATGAGTCAGTTGGGTCACTTGTTCGTCATTTGCATGCATTACATGAGTCGGTTCGCCGACGAATAATAACAAGCAATAAAAACTATAAAACCCATGCGGATAAGAGAAGACGAGAACAAGTATTTAATGGAGACGAGAAAGTAATGGTGCGAGTCCGCCTAGAGAGGCTCCCCTCGGGCCTGCCAAAATTTTAAGTGTCAGGCGAATGAGTCTGTACTCTATTATTAGTCGTATTGGGACAAATGCCTACCAACTCGATATCCCGCTAGTATGAGAATTCATCTAGAGTTTAATTTCGAGGATCTGACGTCGTACTATGAGCCTCACGAGTATGTGGACCCGAGCAGTGGAGATGCCCAGCCGCCTCCACCCTCACTTTCGTTGCCTTACCACTCTCTTACCCCACCTATGTCTGATGGCCACCACAGTCCACCCTGTGCTACCACCCACCCACCTGGGGACTCGTCTTCTCTGGTTTCACCACCGGCACCACCGATTACACCGGGATCCACCTTTCGAGAGATGAGAGCTGAGTGCATCACGGAGGTCAGGTCTCATCAGTTTGTTCCCACCACGGACGGACTGCGATATCGCTACTTGGTACATTGGCAGTATCTCCCCGACGCAGACGACGCTTGGATACTTGCAGCAGAGCTTGATCGATTCTCCCATGGATTTCGACTTCAGCACGACCGTCTCCATTCACCGGAGATGACAGCTTTTCAATCAGAGGGAGTTGATGGGCAATGACACTCTTTCGTCGACAACTCTCGGCGGACCTCTTCGAGTTGTACCTGACATTCATCGAGAGAATTCTGCCCCAATTCATGGGGAGATGATTTCTTTCAAGTCGGGGAGATTGATGCGGGGCAGAGATGAGCATAAGCTTTGGTCCCGCTCGGGGCTGATTTGACGACTTACCATATATGGTGTGCTCGGATCGACGATCAGACTCCTCGATTGCGTCTGTAATGTCGCCGCGAGTCAAATTCATATATTAGTTTATTATTTTTAGTTCATTATTCATGTATTTTAGCGGCCTCTCCCACCGGCCAATCATAGTTGTTGATTGAGATGCCCTAGTGTTCATTTTATTATAAATAGGAGTCTTGTGGGCTGAATGAGGCTATTGTAGAATTTGGAGAACTTCATTCCCGGATTCCAGCGATCACTCCCCGGTGCCGACGCCGTGGAACCTTAGGTGACGACTACTAGGTGCTCAAACTCCTCCCAAAGGTACTGCCCATCCTTAGCCACCTTTCTCCCCCCCTAAAGCCTCCAGCTGCAACCCCAGCCCCCCTCCAATCAGCCGCCGACCACTGTGCAACCCTGCTGCCTGTAGCAGTCCGCCCCACCGTTTCCCCCACCCGGCCAGCTGCCGGCCCTCCCCTATCACCCGGCTGCCGACCCCTTCACCAGACGCCGCCGCCGCCCCTTTCCCCTCCATCCTAGCCACCGTCAACCACCCTATTTTCCCCTACTGCCGGCCCTCATCCCAAGCCGCCGGTTTGGCTTCCCTACTTCTTCCCCCACGTGGATCCACTCTTATTTAGCCCTAATTCCTTAGGTCAATTTAGATCTTGGAATTTCAGCCCCGATCCGTTATTTCCACCGTCCGTTCATCCCTCGCCCGGATCCGATCTCAAAATATCGGAACTACCCCTCCCCGACCCGAATCTACTCGTACGTGGCAAGATCTACCCTTTTCTCACCCGATCTCATCACTTACCGCCGAGGACAACCACTGACTTCATTTTCACGCCACCGGTTCCACCTCCGATCGCCGGTCTAGACACCCGGATCCTAATTCTTCAGTGTCTCGGTTTAGCCCGCTACTTTGTGAGTTTTTTTTGTGGTATTGGCTTATTTAACTTTACATTTTCATTAATGAATAAATGTATGTGCTGTGATTATTGATCGCAGAAATTGTTTCGGTACGCTAATAATTTGCAGGGGGAGCTATTCGCCGCGCGCTTTGCTTTGGCCCTCCGAGCAGAGGAAAGCCATTATAAAATTGTCAAATTAACAAGTTGTTTTTCAATTCTAAATATTTGTGTGGTGTTAAATATAAGTTATCATTGCTCATAATTATTTGTCGTCACCACTGACGATCACATTGAATTTGGAGTCGGATTAACGTGTCACACTCGCATTCCCACCTAGAGTCCTAGGTTTTGTGCACCCCGTAGCCTCCCCCTACATCATTTTGGTTTTGTACACCCCGTAGCCTACCCCTACATCAATAACTCTCTGCACTACCTCTTCTATCATTAAGCCCTAGGACAAATATCTTTTGTGGAAGTCACTAGTTCAACCTTGCTTACCCATTAGTAGAAAGGTGCTGAGATACATAGTTGAACTGAGTTGAATTTAGTTTTTATATCAGATATTAGGGAGTTTTGAACCTAATAGGGTCCAAAGATGGGCCTTTACACTAATTGTCAATCCTATTTTTAACCTGAAAGCTTAAGTTTGTTGAAGATTATCAACCATTCAGTATTTCTTTGTTAACATTATGTTTGCTTATTCGATGAGCAACAAAACACAAAATTCTCACATCACTTGACAAATTTAACATTCGATGGCGCTCACGCTGCTCGCATCTCTGGAGTTCAGTACTTCGACTGTTGGTCAATTTTCTAATGGGATCTGGGAGTTGCGAGCACGGGAGAAACGCCGCACCGCAACACTGTCATGGTCGGCTACTGACCCATGGCCGGGGACTGTCCCGGCGGCACGGGGTCTCTAATGCATTATCTCTTGTATTAGATATTTTTAAAAAAAGAAAATCAGGGTACCTCCACAACAAAAAATAGTTCAAATAAAAATTAAAAAGGACATCCTGTTGCACAAAGCATCCCCGTACAGCGAGGGTCTGAGAAAACTCACGCTGTCTGTCCGCGCACACACACTGTTCACGGGATAACTATTTTATTAATAGTATAGATTTTGTGTTACTTCGTTATGCATCACTACAATATGCAATGCTTCTCAATATAACAACGTAGTTTCTTCTATGCCATTAATCCAATTGCCGTTCTGTTTATTAAAATTTTAGGAGATTTTCCATTAGAATGTTTAGTGATTTTTATTAAACATTTCTATTGGTATTTATTAACAATCAATTTCTATATAATAAAGTAAATATCTCAATGCTTTCTTTTGGTGAAAATTCAATTTTATATACAGGAAATTAAGATCCATATTAAATCCATGAATTTAATCTTTTTTCTTTTGCTCTGTGTAACTAGGAAGGGGGACTATTATCGATACTTGGCGGAGTTCAAGTCTGGGAGTGAAAGAAGAGAAGCTGCTGATCAGTCACTGAAAGCCTACCAAGTTTGCTTATCATGTCTTCCTTTATTTTGAAAAATAAAATAAAAACAAAGCTTTGTTTGGATTGATAGGAAGTGAAGGAAATTAAATGAAATCACAACAATTGACGGTAATTATGAATCTGCTACAACTCTTGTTTCTTTATTTCCTTGCACTTCAGTTCCTATCATTCACATCAACACTTTGATTTTTCCCGCAATTTTGTCGAACTGTATGCATTCAAAGGTGCATGTATGGTTCCTGTGGGGATAAAATTCTACCCAAATCAACCTATTTCATCGATAAATATTAGTTTTTTAGCCAAGAGGTTGAGAGTGGGATCTCGAATCAAATTGTTGGTCTCTTGGAAGATGTTACTATGGATTTTTGTTTGTTTATAGCGAAGGAAATGAATAATGGGTTAATTGTGATTCTGTTGCTGCTCTTGTGTCTTTGTCTTTGCACTTCAGTTCCTAGCATCCAAACACAGCTGAATGCTATACTTTGAATAATTTCGTTTGAGGCTTTACTGACTCATGTTTTAATTTATTTTTGTGGTGGGGAAGGCTGCTACCAGTATGGCAATGACAGATCTGCCTCCTACACATCCTATCAGGCTTGGCCTTGCCCTGAACTTCTCTGTTTTCTATTACGAGATACTGAATTCACTTGAAAGGTTAGAAATTTCTCGATTCACAGAATGGAAGAATTATTTCACCGAATAGTATAACTTATTGATATTCAGGAAGTAATTTTTTGAGAAACAGGAATATTTCAACTAAATGAAGCAGTTGCCAATTTCTGGCTTCTTTACAAATAGATAAGACCGCATTGTTATTCAGCTCCTTTCTCAATTCTCAGAGCTTGTCATCTGGCCAAGCAAGCATTTGATGAAGCTATCACTGAGCTCAATACGCTCAGTGAGGAATCATACAGAGACAGTACTTTAATTCTGCAGCTTCTGAAGGATAATCTCACTCTTTGGACATCAGATTTACCGGAGGAAAGCGGTACTGGTTAGAATCATCTCTCTTGGAAGAATTTTACTTTTTCACCTTCTACTCGGAACCGGATATTTTTTTGGATGATACTTTGTTTTTGTTATTTTTCAAAAAATAATCATCCATTTGACAAATCAACACGACAACACTATTCATCTCAAACTTTATCAATGGAAGTAGCATGATGTGCATGCATGCAAAAATAACACCCTATAGAAAGTGTTGTAGAAGGGTGACTGAGAAATGATTCGTTAATTTTATGATGTATGAGTGCTCTAAGTCATATATAAAATTTTGAGCTTGTTGAAAGAGCACAAAATTTGTATGTATTGCTTGTATATCTAAATAAAAAGAGAGAATACAAATATATAGGAGGAAGAAAGAGAGAGAACAATCCTATACATGATGTGAGACTAAAGAAGAGAGAAGAGAAAATACAAAAATGGGCCCAATAATGAGCTATTTACATGGGATTTTCTAACACTCCCCTCCAAGCTGGAGCGTACAAATCATATGCGCCAAGATTGAACAATCAATGATAGAAGAGGGTACCGGAAAGAGCCTTTGTGAGGACATCCGTAACTTGTTCAGTCCTTGGAACATGCTTTAGATCGAGCTTCTTCATTTGAACCTTCTCCCGGATGAAGTGATAGTCGACTTCAATATGCTTTGTTCTTTCGTGGAAGACCGAGTTCTTGGCAATATGTATAGCAGCTTGGCTGTCACAGAGGAGGAGAGCTGGTGAAGGTAGCTTTACACCCAGATCGATGAGAAGACTTTCAAGCCACGTCAGTTCAGACACTACAGATGTCATTGCCCGGTATTCTGCCTCAGCTGATGATCGAGCAACGACCACTTGTTTCTTTTTTCGCCAGGTAATCAAATGTTCCCCAAAATAAGTGCAAAAACCACTGGTAGATCGCCGATCATCAAGGGAACCAACATAATCAGCATCTGAGTATGCCACCAATGTTGGAGCTGAAGAGGAGGTTCTGTAAACAAGTCCTTGGCCAGGAGCTGTTTTAAGGTATCTGAGAATGCGTTCAACAGCCTGAAGATGAGATTTTCGAGGGGAGTGCATATACCGACTGACAATACCAACAACGAAAGAACTATCTATTCTGGTTACCGTGAGATAGATCAATTTTCCAACGAGGCGATGATAATATGCTTGATTCTGGAGTAGGAGATCCGAGTCAGATGCCTGGGCGCATAACTTGTGGTTTACATCCATTAGGGTGTCACTCGGCCTACAGCCTGAATAGCTCGCATCATGAAGGAGGTCGAGGCAGTACTTTCGTTGAGAGAGGACAAGCCCATCTGGACGTCTGGCCACCTCAAGACCCAAAAAATACCGTAGGGGCCCTAAATATTTTGTCTGAAAGACGGAACTCAGATGTAGTTTGACCGCCTGTATCCCTAGTGAGTCATCTCCTGTAATGATGATATCGTCAACGTATACTAATAGAAGAACCGTTCCTGTTGTTCGGTGACGAGTAAACAACGAGAAGTAGGCCGAGCTCTGAGTAAAACCAATATCTCGAAGGGCTTTACTGAATTTGTCAAACCATGCCCGTGGGGATTGTTTGAGACCATACAAGCCTTCAAAAGACGACAGACCTGAGTCTCCCCCGTAGTCTCAAACCCGGGTGGTTGCTTCATATACACCGTTTCCTGGAGATCCTCATTCAAAAAAACATTCTTGATATCCAGTTGGAGTAAGGGCCACTGACGATGGACAGCTACAGAGATGAGGAAACGAACGGTATTGAGCTTGCCCACCGGAGAGAAAGTTTCCTCATAGTCGAGCCCCTGTTGTTGGGTGAAGCCACGAGTCACGAGACGAGCCTTCAGACGGTCAATCGTCCCATCAGCAACATGTTTGATGACAAAGACCCACTTACACCCAACCAGTTTCTGACCCAGAGGAAGGGGTACTAGAGTTCATGTCTGGTTAGCACAGAGAGCAGCCATTTCTTCCTCCATGACGGCCCGCCAGCCCGGATATTGGAGCGCCTCCTGCACAGAGTTAGGAACAGAGACCGAGGAAAGAGAAGTAGAAAATGTGTGAAGGTGGAGAGAGAGGCGATGGAGGGAGACACAATTTTCCAGTGGATGAGTAGTGGAGGGCGGTACCTGATCAGCAGGACGCAGAGTATCCGTGGTTGAGGCCGACTGCAGAGTGGCAACGAAACTGGGAGGGCGACGAGTGTAAACACTGATAACGGGTGGTTTGGAGGGAGCAGGAGCCGATGCAGGTGGAACCGGTGAAGGTGGCGCAGTAACGAGGATAACAGGGCGTGAGATGGATTGCGAGAGAGGAGATGGTGGTAGATGAGCGGGTAAAGGAGCAGGGAAAAACAGTTGATCCTCCTAGAAGGTAACATCAGCAGAGACCACGATCTTTCAGGTAGCTGGAGAGTAACAGACATAACCCTTCTGGATGCGCGAATATCCAACAAAGATGTGTTTAGCCGCCTGGGGATCCAACTTGTCCGAGGACGGCCTTAGACGGTGGACGTAGCAGGTGCTGACAAAGACACGAGGCAGGAGAGGAAAGGCCGGAGTGGAGGGAAACAGTAGGCTGAACGGAGTAGCATAGTGGAGGACGGAGGAAGGGAGACGGTTGATGAGAAAGCAGGCAGTGGAGACCGCAAAGTTCCAGTAAGGTTTGGGAACATGCATTTGAAGCATGAGGGAGCGGACTACATCGAGTAAGTGATGGTTCTTCCTTTCGGCAACGCCGTTTTGCTGGGGTGTGTAGGCACAAGATGTTTGATGAATAATCCTGAATTCAGAGCACAAATTTGTAAATTCGTGACCGGTGTATTCACGAGCATTATCGGTGCGCAATGCTTTTAGGGTGGTGTGGAATTGTGTACGGGTCTCAAGGACAAAGGCCCGAAAAATACGGGGAAGCTCAGAGCGATCACGAAGTAAGTAAAGCCACGTTGTGCGAGAGTAATCATCAATAAATGTGATAAAGTATCGAAACTCAGAAATACTAGTAATCTTGAAAGGACCTCATACATCAGAATGTACTAAATCAAACAGAGCAGCGCTCCGGGTACAATGCGCGGGAAAAGAAGAACGCGACTGCTTGCCGAAGATACAAGACTCACATCGAAACAAATGAAGAGAGATATCAAGAAGAGCCCGCTGGAGGACCGGTAGAGGGGCATGCCCAAGACGTCAATGCCACTCGCTGGAAGAGACAAAAGAGAGAATGGTAGGAGAGTCATCGAGAAGGTAAAGCCCGTTCTGCAGTGTGCCTTTACCAATGATAGTCTGCGTCCTCCGATCCTGTATAACAAAAGAAGATGTGAATATGACAGAGCAATCAAGATCACTAGTAAGACGTCCGACAAAAAGTAAATTGAACGGGGAGCTCGGAACATGAAGAGCCGAGCGAAGGGAGATCGACGAGTTGAGAGAGAGATCCGCCGAGCCGGAGACGGGAACCGTCGCCCCATTGGCCACAGTGATACACTTCGGATAAGGAGAATCCGAGTACTGGGTAGGCCGTCGCGAGGTAATGTGATGAGTGGCACCTGAGTGCACGATCCAGCATGGACTGGTGATAAACATACAGTACCTATGTTGGAGACGGAGGCAATGGAGGCAGAGGGCGGGTTGAGTAGCCCCTGGAGTTGCTGGAGCTGGAGAAGAACGGCCTCAAGGTCAGGAGGGGCGACAGAGGAGGCGTTAGCAACAACAGACGCCTTCGGACAAGGAGGATAACCAATCTTCCGGTAGCAGGTCGCCTCAAGGTGGTCGTCCTTCCCGCAGTAGGAACACTTCAGCCGACCCTGACCACCACGCCCACGACCCCGCGATCCCGAACGTCCGCCACGAGCAGAGGTAGGAGGGGATGGTAGGAGGGATGGGGCCTGCTGAAGAAGGGCCTGGGGAGAAGGTGCAGAAGTTTCCGGAGGAGGTGACACACGGAGAAGCATGAAGCAAACATCAGAGAAAGACGGTGTTGTGGGAGAAGCCAGAACCTCAGTCTGAATGCTCTGAAGGTGAGACGGAACACGAGCCATCATGATGGCAATACGACATGATCATTGATAGACGGCTGATGCTGGATCCAGGCCTCAGCAAGGGTCTTGTCTCGAGCGACAAAGGAGGTCATGTCCGAAGCCCCGCCAGTGTCGAGAGCGGCAAGATCAGTGAGTATATCGTAAAGATGCTGAAAGCTGTCGCGGCCTGAGTACATGGAATGCATCTCATCCCACATAGCCTTGGCGGTGTCGTGATACATGGTCATCTGATAAGGTTCACCATCCAAGGAATTGAGGAGCTAAGTCTGAACGCGACCATCATTGTGGAGCCAGTCGTCGGTAGGAGGAGAAGGAGGTGCCTGTGTGAGGTGAGGCAAAGGACCCTTGGCCTGAAGAACCCGTCGAACATAATGCACCCAAGGGATAAAGTTCTTCTTCCCAGAGATAGAAATGGTAGTTATCCACAGCTCGTCGCGGATTTCAGCAGAACAAGCCGGATGGTCTGCTGGACAAGCCGGGCGGTCTGCAGGCGGACTAGCCGTCAGGCCGGTGGAGTTGACAGGAGAGCCCATAGAAGCAGCAGGAGAGAGACCGGTATAGGTCGGGCGGTTAGCAAGCCGCATCGACTAGAGACTGTGGCGGGTGACAAAGACCGCTGCGAGAAGAACCGGAGACCGCACGACTGGCAGTCAAGGAGAAGACCGCGACCACAATGCGGGAAAACAACAAACCGCACGGTCACAGTGTGGACACCAGCGATCAGACAGACCACGACCAAAAAATGCGGTAAGAAGATAGACCGCACGGTCTCAGTGAGCACACCAGCGGTTAGAGCAAAGCAGGAGGCCGCGAGTAGAACTCGAGCGGACAGAGAGAGGAAGCCGCGAGTAGAAGAATTCGAGCGGGCAAGAGGAGGAAGCCGCGAGTAGGAGAACTCGAGCGGATAGAAGAAGAATCTGCGAGGTAGAGAGCCTGAGTGGATAGAAGAAGAATCTGCGAGTTAGAGAACTCGAGCGGATAGGAGAAGAGTCCGCGAGTTGGAAAACTCAAGCGGATAGGCAGAGACCGGGCGAATAGCACCAGAGGAGGGGCCCACGGGAGAAGAAATCAGGGAGAAGGCCGCGAGCTAAGAAGGGAGCTCGCTGCGGGAAGGGAGAGAAACAAACCCCGCGGGTAGATAGGAAACCGCGCGGGATAGAGGAGTTGGTAAAGGCCCCCACTGGCGAGAGAGACTCCTATAAAAGGATAGAGAGTAGACAAAAAGAGGGTGGAGGCCACGGGATAGGGGTGGGGGAAGAGAGACACTGTTAGCAGAAGTCTAACAGCGCGCCTTGCGCGAGAAGGGAAGGCCGTCCGGTTAGACAAACGCAGACCGCGCCTAGCACAAACAGAGGCAGATCGGGCGGTTGGCAGAAGGCTAGCCGCAAGGATAGACCGAGTCCCTCTGATACCATGTTGAGAGAGCACAAAAACTTGTATGTATATCTTGTATATCTAAATACAAAGAGAGAATACAAATATATAGGAGGAAGAAAGAGAGAGAACAATCCTATACATGATGTGGGACTAAAGAAGAGAGAAGAGAAAAAACAAAAATGGGCTCAATAGTGGGCTCTTTACATGGACTTTTCTAACAGAGCTTATACATTCCTTTGTCGGATTTGATCGATGATCAAACCTTCTTAAAGGTGATGAAATTAGACTGCCAAATAGTCCTTTGGTTATAAATCAACATCGGTGGTTTGATCTTGCATTTGAAAGTAGTAACATGGTCCACATGGATAACTAATTGTGTGGAGAATGAACATTTTCATGTAGAAGAACGATATTCTATCCTACATATCTGTTGAAATACTTGATCTTGAATTAAATAGTGTTCATTTGAAAGATTTCTTACCGCAAGCTCTTAGATTTGGGAAATAGTTTTTGATCATAGATCAAGGAAATCTGTTGAGCTAAATTTAATGTTAACTTTGTGTTAGTATTAAAATACTGAATGAATTGTTATGTGAGTTAATATGAAGACAAAAGTTCGAGAATTTTTCTTGAGCTACACTCATAGAAATTTTTTTCTATACAATTATTCATACTCATGCGTTCAATTTATTTAGAGACGACATTTATAGTTCTTAACCATACAAATGTATTCTACTACTATACTTGAGAAAACCTTATTGTTCATTCTGTTGTTTACTCTTTTTTTCTCATCATAGGCTACTTTTGGGTGGATTTTTTGGGAGTGGTACCACTTGACATGGTGTTGGCTGGGTTAGTGATAAAAGTAGCTTGGTTGATAGGCACAGCCACCATAGTGCAGATGACTTCTTGAAAACCTATATTAATGTGATGATGTTTCTATTTTCTCATACGGTAATGATAGCAATAGCTGGCATTTGCAAGGCAAATAGAATAATAATTACTGTTAATGGGTAGAAACGTATGCTCCCTGATATGTTGGATTGTTGTTGGGGGTTCTGTTAGACAATATAGAGCAGAGGGGAGTTAAATGAAAATCTTCTATGGTCCGTTAGGTACACAGGAATTGGCTTTGAGAAAAAGTAAAGTCAATTTCTGCATTCGGTGGGACGGAATTGCGGAGGAATTGGCTTTCATGCCAAAGCCATCGGTTTTAGGATTTGACCTAAGCAACCAATATCTGAATTCTTACCTCCCCACCCTGGTTTTGCGCTGAATTTCTCCAGCCCCACTTTCCTCTCCCACGATGAATCCACATTTTGCCCCATTTTCCTGCTTTGCTGCTCTTGCCAGATCGTCTCGTTCTCCTCTCGACAGATCGACGCGATTTTCCTGCTTCTGCTCTCTCCAGATCGTTCTCGAGTTCCTCTCGCCAGATCGATCTCGACTTCCTCCAGATCGGTTCGTTCCTCCAGATTGGATCCTCTCGCTCGCCAGATCGACTTCCTCTCTCGGTATTCTTCTTCTTCTTCCTCTTCCTCTTCTTCCTCTTTCTCTTCTTTCTTTTTTTCTTTTCATCTGCTTCCTCTTCCTCTTCTTCTAATAAACGTCTATCCATCTTTTTGATCCAATCCTGCATTAACGATGTGATTGAGTAAACCCTAGGGTATCAATCCAATTATTTACCCCCTTGTTTTACTGATATAACTACTAATTGTTTACATTCAAGTTGGAAGGAATTAGCTGCAAAGATTGAAGATTTGAAGAAGAAGACTGTAGGCACAGAGTTGATGTATGGTATATATTGGCCTGATTGTTTAGAAGATGCAGATTGTATTGAAGTTTGTTCACTTTATTAAGCTATTTTTACCCTATAATGGAATTGAACCTTGGAAATTGCAATTTTAAAGTTAATTTGTATGTATAAAATTGTTAAAACCAATGACCCAATCCAAAAGTAATTTGTTGTTGGTAGAGGGGTTCGAGTATTGGTGTTGAGTGCCTCGATATTGTGCTTTCAGGATGACTTCTTTTTGGTAGTAAGCAGAATTCTAATTTATTTATGGAACAGCAATTCAACATGAATTGGAATGAATTCTAGAAAACCAATTTCCGCGCGCTGAACAACTCTCATGTCTCAATTCCAATTCTGTTGACTAAATTCCATTCTGCATCTGAAAAATAGAATTAAAATTTTGCATAATACCAATTCTTGCGGATATTGGTTTTCTCTAGAAAGTTCCTGCGCGCCGAACGGACCTCTAGAGAATTTTACAGGTATGGAGTCTTCTAGAAGAATGCATATATCTAATTTATCTCTAGAGAACTCTAGGTTCATGTAGAGTCTTTTAGAATAATGTGAATGCCCTTTGTATATTGTTAATTGTTTTAGAGAAGCATATGTGAATTTAGAGTGTAAACTAAGTTGAATATTCGCTTTTAGTTCGTATTGAGATTATGTATTTCATGTGATATGTCACGTGCTATTGTATGTATATATATATATATATGTATGTGGTGCCCGGTTTAGGGTGTGTGAAAAAATTTAATCCCGATTTCTACTTGGTATCAGAGGAATTAGGGATTCCGCCGCTCCCGCTTTCGTCGATCCCGCTCGCCTCCTTCCGCTCGAGCCGTCGCCAGTCCGCCAGCCATCGCCAGTCCGCTCGCCCGCTCGCCTACTTCCGCTCGCCCGTTCGCCCGTCTGCCGCCACCGTCTCTCTTCCGCGGCTCTCCGTCTCTCTTTAGCGGCTCTCCGCCTTCGGAGGCCTTCTCCGTCCGGCCTTCCGGGCGGCCCCCCGCGTCTCCGGCCGTTTTGTCCTCCATAGGGCAGCCAGAGACACCTTGCTCACCTCCTCCGGTGTTCCTTCCGGCGTCATGATCTACGAGGGACCCGTTGGAGGTCGTCTTCTCTGATTTGTAGCTCTTCCATCTCTCTTCTCAATGGATGATCAGTCCACCATCTCCACGACTCCTCAATCCGGTGTTCCAACCGGTTCGTCTGCCGACCCTCCTCGGAGCCTTGGCCCGTCTGGCTCGTTGAAGATCACTACTGTTGCCTTGGATGAAACGAATTATCTGGAATGGTCCAGGGCGGATCAGCATGCTATCCGCAGCCACCAATTATATGGACTTGTTGATGGTACCACCGTTGAGCCACCACGTACCGATCCCACATGGAAAAAATGGGATGCGGAGAATTCGTTGGTTGTCTCGTGGTTACTTCACTCGATGTCCCCTCAGGTTTATCGCAGTTATATGCTGTTGGACTCCGCATATGATATTTGGACTCGGGCCCGTGATACCTACTCTCAGGCAGGCAGTTCGATGCAAGTGTATGAGCTCACTCGCCGTGTTCTGGAGCTGAAGCAGGGCACTGTCTGTTTCTGCCTACTATTCCGAGTTTGAGTGTCTCTATGACGAACTGGACTTCTTCAATACTTTTACGGTTGCTTGTACTCTGCTGATGCGTTGACACTTCAAAAAGACAAAGATCGTTTCTGTGTCCACGTCTTCCTTATGGGGCTCAACATGGAGTTTGATGTTGTTCGCTTGTATGTTCTCCATCGTGAGCCACTTCCCTCTCTTGGAGAGGCCTTCAGCATGCTCCTCAATGATGAGAATCGACGTCGTACTCTTGGTGCCGCTCTTGCTACTGATCATTCTGCGCTTGCTGCGGCTTCACGCGGACCTCCTCTTTGTAGCTACTGTGGGAAGAAGGGCCATACCAGGGACTCCTGTTTTCGTTTACACCCTCACCTTGCCCCTGCTGGTCGGGGTTCTAGTGCTCGGGGTCGCGGTGGGCACCGTGGTGGTGGCTGTCAGTCTGGCGATCGTACTCAGTTTTCTGCGCACTCTACTGAGGTTCCGCAGGACACCTCTGGCGGCCTGTCTGCTGTTGAGTTAGATGCTCTCCGTCGCATGCTGCGCTCTCACACTGACTCTCCTACTGCTGGTTCTCATGCTGCTGTTGTTATTTCGGGTCTCTCCAGTGCTCATGCTGCGTCCTCACCTTCCGCGTGGATTATTGACTCGGGTGCGACTGATCACATGACTGGTTCTGTCTCAGGTTTTACCTCTTATACTCCTCTTTCTGGTCGTGATAAGGTTATTGCTGCTAATGGCTCCCTCTCCGTCATCGCTAGTAAAGGGATTGTCACCTGTTCTCCCGAACTATCATTGTCCTCTGTTTTGCATGTCCCGTCTTTTGCTCGCAATTTGCTTTCCATTAGTCACTTAACTACTTCTTTAAACTGTTCGATGACCTTCTTTCTCGATATTTGTGTATTTCAGGATCTGGATATGAGGAGGACGCTTGACAGTGGTAGGAACGTTGGTGGACTGTACTTGCTGGACTAGTCTTCTTCCAGTGCCTTCTCATCCACCAGATCTCCGACTATACATGACATTCAACGCTGGCACCAGCGGCGCCTTGGCCACCCTTCATCTCTTTATCTTACTAAATTATTTTCTGTTTTTACCTCTTTAATTCAGTCTTTCTCTTGTGATGCATGTGAACGCT
Source organism: Platanthera guangdongensis (assembly GCA_039583875.1). Lineage (NCBI taxonomy): Eukaryota > Viridiplantae > Streptophyta > Magnoliopsida > Asparagales > Orchidaceae > Platanthera > Platanthera guangdongensis. The sequence continues at coordinate 8,294,002 of CM077147.1, read as the reverse complement.
CTAAACATGTCCGTCAGAGTACTAGTCATTTGTCTGTCCCTAGTTTTTCTCCATTTGATGTTATTCACTCTGATGTTTGGGGTTTGTCTCCAGTGTTATCTTTATCTGGTTATAAATAGTTTGTTATTTTTATTGATTGTCACTCCCGCGTTACGTGAGTTTATCTGCTTAAAAAGAAAAGTGATGTCCTTTCTTGTTTTCAGACGTTTCATAAGATGGTGAACCAACAATTTGGTGACAAAATTCGTGTGCTGCGTAGTGATAATGGTGAAGAATATGATGATCGGGGTGTTTTAGGGGCCTATCTATCTGATAATGACATCATATATCAAACCACGTGCGTCCACACTTCCACCCAAAATGGAGTGGCCGAACGGAAGAATAGACATTTGCTGGAGATGGCTCGGTGTTTACTCCTTGCTATGCACCTTCCCAAATCCTACTGGGGTGATGCAGTTCTCACAGCTGCTTATCTCATTAACCGTCTTCCGTCTCATGCCCTCTCATTTGATACGCCTTTATCGCGTCTTACCAAACAACACATCGTCCACATCTCTCATCTTGCTCCTCGTATCTTTGGCTCTGAATGTTTTGTTCATGTTCATACCACGCATCGTAATAAACTTGATGCGTGTTCCCTGCGGTGTATTTTCGTTGGGTACTCCACTACCACCAAAGGGTATCATTGTTATCATCCTCCGACTCGGCGCTACTATTGCACTGTGGATGTCACATTTCGTGAGGGGGAGTCGTACTTTCGTCCTCGTCAGGGGGAGACGAGATGTGACGGTGACGAGAACATCAAATCTCCTCTTCCAATTGTTAACATCGAATCTCCTCTTCCGATTGTTGCCGCTTCCCCTCCTTCCACCTCCGCTCCACGTATATTATACACGTACTCACGTCGTCCCAGGACTGTTGAGCAGGTGCAGACTGTGAATGTTCCGCCAGTACCAGTGACTGTCTCAGCTCCAGATTCAGATGATGACCTCCATGTTCCTCTTGCACGTCTTATAGGTAAAAGAGGTGGCCCCAAACACCCCATTGCCAACTACATTTGTTATACTCATCTATCTCAGGCTCATAAAGCTTTTATCTCCTCTCTTTCATCTATTGTGATTCCTAAGACATGACAGGAGGCTGTTCAGATACCTGAATGGAAACAGGCTATGAAGGAGGAACTGAGTGCCTTGGATAAAAATAAAACATGGCGGCTCACTAGCCTTCCCCCTGGGAAGCGAATGGTCGGATCCCGTTGGGTCTTCACTGTTAAACAGAACCAAAATGGGGTGGTGGAGCGATACAAAGCTCGTTTAGTGGCTCGAGGATATACCCAAGCTCAAGGCATTGACTACCAGGAGACCTTTGCTCATGTTGCCAAGATGAACTCAATCCGGGTGCTTCTTTCTTGTGTTGTGATTCGCGGATGGGAGCTACTGCAGCTCGATGTCAAGAATGCATTCCTGCATGGTGATCTGGAAGAGGAGGTCTATATGGATATTCCCTCTGACCTCGATGTCAAAGAGTCCAACCGGAGGGTTTGTCGCCTGCTAAAATCTCTGTATGGCCTGAAACAGTCTCCAAGAGCGTGGTTTGGGCGTTTTAACAAGACCATGCTACGACTTGGATATACTGAAAGTCAAGCTGATCATACCCTCTTCATCAAGAGGAAGGGTGCTTTGGTTTATATCCTTATTGTGTACGTGGACGACATCATCATTACCGGAGATGACTTGGATGAGATCAAATACTTGAAAAAACAACTGGACAGAATTTGAAGTCAAGGATCTGGGAAATCTGAAATATTTTTTGGGAATTGAACTTGCGAGGTCCCGACAGGGGATCTTCATTTACCAAAGAAAGTATACTTTTGATCTTCTGGAGGAGACTGAGATGCTTGGGTGTGCTCCTGTTGACACTCCAATTGAGGCTAATCATAAGATTGATGCAGATATTAGTGGGAAGAAAGCGGACGCCTCAAAATACCAACGACTGGTTGGGAGGCTCATATATTTGTCCCATACTTGCCCTATCACGTATGCGGTGGGTGTCCTAAGCCGATATATGCACTCCCTACGTTATGTCATCAACAGGCTGCCTTTAGGGTGGTGCGATATCTCAAAAATACACCAGGCCGTGGGATTCTGTTCAAGGCTAATCAGTCGTTAAAGGTTGAGGTATTTACTGATGCTGGTTGGGCTGGTAGTCAAGATGATAGAAAGTCAACCACGGGGTACTGCACATTTGTGGGAGGCAGTCTGGTTTCATGGAAGAGCAAGAAGCAGAACGTGGTAGCTCGCTCAAGTGCTGAAGCAAAATACAGAGCTATGGCTCAAGGCGTTTGTGAGGGACTGTGGTTGAGAACCATTCTCCAGGATTTGGGCCTTCAGGTGAACAAACCTATTACTATCTACTGTGACAACAAAGTGACCATCAGTATTGCACACAATCCAGTTCAACGTGACAGGACCAAACATGTGGAAGTTGATAGGCACTTCATCAAACACCACATCGACAAGGGCAATGTCTGCACTCCGTTTGTGAGCTCATTTGATCAGCTTGCCGATATTTTCACGAAGGGGCTATGCAGCGACGACGTCAAGAACAATACTGACAAGTTGAGAATGATCAATAGATATTCCCAACTTGAGTGGGAGAGTTGAATATTCGTTTTTTGTTCGTATTGAGGTTATGTATTTCACGTGATATGTCACGTGCTATTGTACCTATATATATGTATGTGGTGCCCGGTTTAGGGTGTGTGAAAAAATTTTATCCCGATTTCTACTAACTATTCTACAGTGGTTCAAGAGTTTGTGTGGCAGAGTTATGATATTGACATGGGATGTGTGTAGAAGTTTCAAGTTTGTAGGTCGATTTTATATGTGGAGGAGCCTAGATCCTTCCATAGTTTTGCAGAGAAAGTGTCTTAGGGCCTATAAAAAAGAAAAAAGTCCCCTCAATTAGGAATAAATTCTTCTAATATAGTACATGAGCGCTTGATGAAGTTCTTGAGTGCTTTCCCTACCCACTATATCTATCTCATGAATGTATTCCGCTACAAATGAGTGGTGTGAGGCTGACTTAACTACAATGTGCAATTTGAAGGACCTAGGACTGCACGTCCGAGTTGGAGTGTAGGTCATGCTCCAGGTTTGTCAGACAACTGACATTTGCAAGGGAATTATAATTGTAATTGCTGTCAAATTAGTAGAAAAGTATACTTTGATATGTTGAAGTATTTGTTAGATTGTGTTGACCAAGAGTGACTAAAATTGGGGAAATATCTGTTGTCAAATATGTTTTTAGCCCAACAGCTTTGGCATATGGGATTTGACCAAGAACCTTGTAGTTTTACACCAAAAATCCGATGACTCATTTAGCAACTTTGTTTGAAAAGAGACAAACTGGGGAAACAAGTGCTCAAAGGTTCAGAGTTTTCATTTAACAAATAACAGGATTACCATGGATTTTGATATGCCAATTTCAAACGAACCCATAATCAAATGTGTTAAAAAAGACCTTGAAGATGTAACCTTAGCGGTTTAGCCTAAAAGAAGGTATACTAATGCACGAGGCTCCCTTACAATGTGTGTTTCAAGGAAGCGTTTATGTACTCAATATTAACTTTGCATTGCATGAAGGACATTTCTGTGATTTGAACACGTGGAAATAGAGAATAGAAGTGCCAATATCTATTATTCTCATAAAATATATATCATTTAATACAATGTACAATGAGTCTCCTTTTATATACAGAGAGCTACAAACTCAAGATGTGTGACTAAACGAGGAGCTTAAGAGGAGAGAGGCCTTATGGGCCTAAATACATGAGCTTTATTTATTTAAAACTTGTAACACTCCCACACAAGTTGGAGCGTAGAAGTCGTAGACACTAAGCTTGGAGAGAAATTGTTGATATAGTGGGTAAGACAAAGTCTTAGTGAGAATATTGGAGATTTGATCGGCAACCCGCACATGTCATATAATCAGTTTTTGAAGTTGAACCTTTCCCAGATAAAATGACAATCAACTTCAATGTGCTTTGTACGCTCATGAAACACAAAGTTCTTGGAGATGTGAATAACTACTTGACTATCGCAAAAGAGAACAACCAGTGATGGAAATTTGATACCTAAATTCGTGAAGAGACTTTCTAGTCATGTAAGTTCTGAGACGACGACAACCATGGAGCGATACTCCGTGTCAGTTGAAGTCCGAGCAACCACATTCTGCTTCTTGCTTCGCCAAGTAACCAAGTTTTCGCCAAAATATTAGCTGCTCGTGGACCAACGATCTTCCAGGGGCCCAGCGTAATCAACACCACAATATACATTGAGAGACAGAAGTAGAAGGCTTGTACACCAACCCTTGTCTCGGAGCATTCCTCAAGTATCGAAGAATACACTCAACATCGTCGAGGGGTATGCATAAAACGACTGACCACACTGACCGCAAAGGAAATGTTGGGTCGCGTGATAGTAAGATAGATTAGCTTGCGAACTAGGTGGTGATAATACTTCGGATGAAGTTGATTTGAGTCTGATCCATGAGCACAAAATTGATGATTTACATCCATAGGTGTATTCACAAGCTTGTATCCAGGGTAGCCTGCATTGTGAAGTGGATCGAGACAATACTTTCGCTGAGACAAGACAATACCTTTAGATCGTTCGTCGTCAGACTACCTCAATTCCCAAGAAGTAACGAAGTTGTCCCAAATGCTTAGTTTGAAAATGAGAGGCAAGGTGTTACTTGATTTGGGTGATGCTTAGAAGTTCATCACTATATTCTTTTATATATTAAATAAATAAATATATATATCTATACCATATTATAAAGAAATACTGAGGTCTGCAAATAGCATGAGTTCGAAATTCACAGAAAAAACAATGGCCGTCTGATCTCTTCCACTATATCAGCAGCCGTCTGATCAAACTAACCTTCTCTCTCCATATTTTACTAGAGCTCCTAAACCTACTACTAGGATCCTAAATTTATGTGAAAAAATTTCAAAATCAGGTTACACAAACCCGCCCGCTATAAACCCGCGCAAGAAGGCCGGCCAAGCCCGCCAAGCCCAGGCATTCACAGCCCGCCAAGCCCGCCACCATGCTGATTTCAGATACACATCCCGAAAATCTATATTTATACCCAAAAATCTAATTTTATTTGGCAGTGTGGGACTAAAATAGGCGGGTGAGCACTGTTCACCCGCCTATTTTAGTCCCACACTGCCAAATAACGTTGGATTTTCGGGTATAAATATTATTACCCAGATTCATATTTGAAATCAGCATGGTGGCGGGCTTGACGGGCTGTGAATGCCTGGGACCCGCCGGGCCGCAAGTTTTATTTATATATTTATAATTTATAATTTATTATATTATTTATAAATTATTATAAGTAGTAAACGGATGAACAGTGCTCACGCCACTGTTCACCCGCCTGCAATGAATGAGTTTTTTTTATTTTATTATTAATTATAATATTTATTTATTTATTTTTTTAATTGTTTAGGGTTTAATTATTTCATTAATTAATTATTTCATTAGGTGCTATCGCGGGCCGAGCCCGCCGGGGGGCGGGCGGAGCCCGCCGTCGCCGGCCGGGTACTGTGGAGCGTGGCCATCGGGCCGGAGGCCCGTGCCTGTTGCTCGTATATATATATATATATATATATATATATATATATATATATATATATATATATATATATATATATATATATATATACTAGCATCTTCGAACGGGCTCCGTCCGTTCTCGATGCGTCGCTGCGGGCTTCGCCCGCAATCAAGCGGGCTTTGCCCGCCCCCCTGCTTTAATAAAAATATAAATCCCCTCCGCTTTCGCCTGCTCACGCGGCGGCATTCTCCGCCGCCGGAGGCGGAGCCGCCGGCGTCCTGCCCGACGCCCACCGGCGGGTTCGCCGGCCTCCGGCGAACCCGCCGGAGGGGGTTATCTGGCGGCGAGCGGGATTTGGGTCTCACGGGGGGCAGACCCTGCCCGCTTGCCGCCGGACAACCCCCGGCGGGTTTGCCGGAGGCCGGCGAACCCGCCGGTGGGCGCCGGGCGGCATTCTCCGCCGCCGGAGGCGGAGCCGCCGGCGTCCTGCCCGACGCCCACCGGCGGGTTCGCCGGCCTCCGGCGAACCCGCCGGAGGGGGTTGTCCGGCGGCGAGCGGGATTTGGGTCTCACGGGCAGGCCCTGCCCGCTTGCCGCCGGACAACCCCCGGCGGGTTTGCCGGAGGCCGGCGAACCCGACGGTGGGCGCCGGGCAGGACACCGGCGGCTCCGCCTCCGGCGGCGGAGAATGCCGCCGCGTGAGGGGGCGGAAGCAGAGGGGGGATTTATCGTTTTTTTTCATTTTTTTATTAATTATATAATTTATTAAATCGCCGGGCAGGACGCCGGCGGCTCCGCCGCCGCGTCGCCGTCGGCGGGGTGAGGCAGTGAGGAGACGAAGGAGTATCAGGATTTTTGATGTAGTGAACAGTGTTTTTTTGGGAGGTCTGGATATTGGCAGGCCCAGCTTTTAGATCCAACGCCCAGATATGAATTCCTGGAGATGGGACGGTCCACATGAGATTCATGATGTGCTTCAAGATAACACTATTGTTTTATATAATAAAGATATATATAGTAAAACGACGCTCCAAACGCCTATGTTGTTAAAGGGGCGCCTAAGTCTCCAGGCTCAGAGGCTTGTGCCTTGGTGCGCCTTTTTGCGCCTTTGGAACATAAAATGCATGTTTGGGGTGCAATTTTTGTTGCAAACCTTTTTTTTCTAAAAGAAAGAAAAAAATAATGTAAGAACTCAATCGTTTTTGCATAATTTAGTGTTTGTGGAACATTGTCGAGTGTTGAGACTTAGATATGATGCAAATGACCATGTTAGTTCTATTTTTTAAGAAATATAAATGGTAGTAATGAATGATTAATTAGTAGAATAGATAAAAAATTTAAACAAGAAGATAAACTTATGTTTGATGCTTATTTTTTAAAATGAATGTGGTTGCGCCTTACTTTTGTCAGGCGCGCGCCTGCGCTTTTAGCCTTGCGCCTATGCTCCAAGACCCCTTTGCGCCTTAATGTGTCTTGCGCCTTTAATAGGCGCGCTCGAGATCTCGGATCGCAGATTCGATCAATGCATCCCATGCAAATATGCAAAGCGTGTCCTGCCGAGTGGTGGTCCGATGCCAAGTGGTGGTCCGATCTCCTCTATTGATCATGATCACGCGGCTGATCCCCATCAATACCTGTTCAGAAACCTTTCGGTGAGAGTTGCCTTATTAGATGTAGCTTTGAGGAGAAACTACTGCCCAAGAAATTCATCAAAAAATGTGGAAAAAAATACTATAGTTTTTTGCATATATCAAAGTAACGGGATGCTGTAAGTCATACTTGGCAGGAGGGAATGGGGTTGTTAGTAAAAATCCATTCTTTCCTTCAAAAAAGAAGAGAATAGGAATCTGGATTCAAAATTAGACCAATAAATCCTTAATTTAAAGTGTTTTTATCATCCCAAAGAGTTTTAAACAGGATTCATACAAGAGTGGTTCTACTGCGGAAGATTTTCTACCACAGAAGCCAGACGTCCAGGGACCTCCATCGAAGGTGGGGTGTGGTAATGGCCGTGTTGTGGTTCTACGGCATGTGTTTCTAGTTATTCATGATGAAAACCTCTGCTCTGTACTATAGATTCTGCTTCATATTACTTGCCACCGGCGTCCATGATGGTTCTGAAGAGGGAGATCGGTGGAGCATTCAAACCAGTTTGGAATGGAAAATTGGAGAAGGGATGGCGGCACTTTATACGGGGAAGGAAGATTCTATTAATGAGTGGTTTAATTCATTAGCTAGGTTGGCCTGACGAGGTTGTTTTGGTGGAAACGAGAAAATTGGTTTATTTTTTTGTCATGTGTGCACATAAACACACACACACACACATATATATATATATATAGAAATCATTACCCAAACCTCCCTGGTAAATTAGCATAATTAGTAAGAGCACCACTCTTATTTTTGAAATTACAAAAACTCTCCTTAAGTTTTCATTTCATTACAAAAACGTCCCCTAGTCTTTTCATTTTATTGCATCCATGAAAAAAATATCCCTCTGTACACTGTACACCGAGAGGGGTGTTTTTGTGGATGGATGTTATGAAATTAAAACTTCAGGGGATGTTTTTGTAATGAAATGAAAACTTTAGGGGAAGTTTTTGTAATTTTGAAAATAAGAGGGGTGCTGTCAGTAATTTAGCAAAGTTTGAGGGGAGGTCCCGGTAAATGGCCCTATATATATATAACCCTAAAATCATAACCGTTGCATAACCATAATATCAACATAAGCACTTGAATCGGGCGGCTCATACTGTTTGGGCCGATCGGGCGTCGACTACAATTCAAAACGTAAAAAAGTAATATATAAAATCGACTCGGATCGACCATCCAGACGCAACCACGGATTCGGATCGTCCGACTGGGTAGTGGATCACCGCCTCCTGCGGAAATACACCTTTGTCGGACGTTCCGCGCCATCACCTTCCCGAGACTTTGCATAATTATATGGGTCTCCTCTACTTTCTTAAATTATCAAAGCTTCTTATTAGAGTTTACATTGTTTACTATCATTAACCTCCTCTCTAGGAGGGGTGCACGTAATGTCTGTTAATTGAGTGGGGGTGTCTTGTAACGTTCCAAACGCAGATAGTGGGGAGGTGAGTGGCTTTTCTCACTGCAGGAATTTGAATAGATTTGATCAATTCCGGGAGATTGTTCTGCTGTTTGCACTTTGCACGTCCTCGGGTTTTCAGAGATTTCTCACTTTTCCCACACTGCTTCAAATCTGCATTTCTGCCTGCCTCTCTGCCTGATTCCTAATTCGAGTTTGTATTTGCAGGCAAACAATCCAAGGCCACGGACATGAATTTGGATGAAGTAATTAATTTTAACTAAATAGTTACTTCTAAATTTGCTTTGCAAACATCTCTGCTAACCTCCCGGCCTTCTCTAATCTCCGCAGAGTTGACCGGATATTGGAGCAGGTTCTGCGGTCGTGGCCAAGTCAACAAAGTGACACCTGGGCCTGTTGCTTCCTTGCAAAAATCCTGGTTTCGTGTATATATATGATGATATTTTGGCGAATTTAAATGCTTTCTAGCGAGAGTTGAGGATTATGAAGCTCGATAGTAAACTGAGATGCTCCTGAACTCCAGTTTAAAGTGTGTAGTTTTTTGTATGCATTAGAGAGTCTCATGGCACCTGCTTAGGTTTATGAAGACCGTGTTTGCAGTTTTCAGGGAGGCTTATGTAGCTGCTTTTGGTGATGAAGGATGTGAATACTAAAATATTGTAATGTTTGCTGTTAACTTGTGTTCAATGATGATTATGTGGTCTACATTGAGGTTCTTTTTCTGTGGCTGTGGCAGTCATGAAATGTGCTCCTTAAGCGCCCCATCTTTAGTCGGGCAGTGCTGTGGAAGTGACTGTTGTTGTTGTGCCAAATGTGTAAAATAACAGCAAAGTATTGTGCCAAATAAACCCTAGGAATATCTTTGAAAAAAATGTAGTGGAAGAAAGGAGTTGTGGATTGACGATCTGAAATTAGAATTGAATGTTATATTCACTTGAATTTCAATTTTGAAGTCTCAATTCTGTCCAATTGAATGGAACCTTGGGAGTTTTATCTACTAGTAAATATCTGTAGAGATTCAGAGAAAGCTGGACAGAATTTTGAAGATTAAAATGATACAAATGATTCAAGAATAAGCATTTGGTTACCAATATTCAATATTAAAATAAATATTTAAGATTATATTAATTATAAATAAATCAATCTTTATCAGCTAGTTATTAAAGTTAAGAGATTGATTTTATATTAAAAAAATATTGCGAGTGACATTTCAAATGTAAGATTATATGAAATAACCAAGCACACAGTCACCGCGCACGGTCCGTGTGTGCGAGCAGCATGCGACAAACACGCACCCGACCAAGCATCCGCTCGCGCAGCACCCTGACGCACAGTCAACGGCAAGGCGCGGGCACAATGCTTAGGCGCGCGTGCAGTGCCCAGCGGCCAGGTGCGCGCGCAGCCCAGGCGCGTGCGCGCCCGACCGACCAAATGGAGCTCAGGCATGTGCGAGCGAAGACCTTGCACGCGCACGGACCGGCAGCCACCGTCACCTCCATCGCCGCCGTCGGACCTCCTGGAGGGCATGTTCGTTATTTTGTGAAAATCGGTGATTCAGGTAACCGAAAAAATAACGACGTCATTCGTCAACACGAGATTCAGTCCGGCGCAATTAGCGGAACGTCCCTCCAGGGCCTTCATTTGAAGACAAACAACTCCAGAGATTAGAAGGAGCTCTCAGGTTTTCTGGCGAGAACGTGGGATTTAGATTGTGTGGTTAGCTCTGTTCCCACTCTAGTTCCCTCTGCGCACAGTGCCCACTCGGATGCATCAGAGAGCGCAGGAGAAGGCACAGAGCAACGCTTCCGTGGGCGCTTCCCTCCAAACTTCGTGGGCTTAGCTTCTTTTCCACGTTCTTTATACTCAAAGCTTGTAACGAAGAGGCGACATGTCTCCCTCCGAGCAACTACAAACACTTAAACAAAGCTGAATGATGGATTTCGGCCCGACACAGATCCGACCACATGATTTTTCACCTTGAAAACGATAAAAAAAGCTTCATGTCATTGTTGCTTGATTTTTTCTAGACAGTTTGCGCGCCCGGTCCGACCTAGATCTAAGGCGGTCCGATTCTCCGGACCGGAAAAAAACCGGGCGACCCGCAACAATTCTCATAATTGATTGTTCACTTTAGGATTGCTATTCAATTATAGGCTTTCAATTTTTTATGTGCATTCCCAATTCTTGTGTGTTTCTTTCCCATTTAGAGTTTAGAGGTAATTTGAAGAAAGAAAAATGCGAATTTTCGAGCCTCATACTCGCCAGGCATGAATTGCAACCCTCCTCCCTCCCTCCATAGTCCTCGAGATTTTGATTGGAAGACTGAAATTTTGAACTCCAAACATCTTCAGCAGATACAATCAATGTTTTTCATTAGCATTGCCACAAAATTATAATCTTAAGAGAAAATTGACCAAATGCGCCTTACAATTTCGCGCAGTACGATCAATCCTCCTCGAGTTTTCAGCAAGGAGAACAAGGAGATGTGCAACTAATAACGTAAGGAAAACCATTTACAGAAGAGGCAATGAGACCATGGATGGAAGCTGATCATACCAAATCCTACCAATTTATGGTGTATTTTGTGGTAAAAGATCAGTTTTTTATGTGAAAATTAAACTCTACTAGTGCTCGAATCGAACGACTATGCACGAGATATCATCCTTACTGTCTCTCTTCACTGCTTCGGAGATCAACTGCTTTGCAGCCGTGTGCGGGTCCCTGAACTTCTTGCCGATATCAATGGCTTCTTGATTGCTGACTACCTGGAAGGAATTGAGCACACAACAAATAGATTGAAATCTTTAAAGAATAGGATAATATTTTTGAAGAGTTCTGGTTGGTTGAGTTCTGAAGAAAAAGACCTTCCATAGACCATCACTCGCGAGAATTAGCAGTTCTGTGTCATAATCGATGTCTATGGGGCGGATATCTGGGTCCGAGCTTAAGTGAGACTTGAGGCTCTCATCGCCAAAAGCGCGTGAGACGGCTAGTTGACCATTCACTCTTGGGACATCACCTGATGAATTCATTTGAAGTTAGTTGATCAGAACAAGTTGGAATAAGTAATAAAATTTGATTAGGCTTTGCTTAGATTTAAGGGAAGTGGTGAAATCCTAGCTATTGATGGGTATATTACAAATCTGCTACCACTGTTTTAAGCTTTCACTGTTTTTTTTTCAATTTACTTGAGAGACAAATTGCTAGTGCCTTCCGAACACAGCAACAAAGAAAACATGACAAGAAATTCAAGGATGTATGCACTTTCTTTAACACATAATTCTTACCCACATATGAAGCAAAAAATGATAATGTGACACTATGTAGAAGTGCATCGCTGATTTGATGAGGACATCCGTCATATCCTCGTTACGTCGATTGGGAAATCGCTGGCACCGGATAGCTCTACGGCGCAAGGGACTAGGGATGATCGGGCTTGGGTTTGTGTGGAATTCAATCTTAAATCCTCTCTGCCTAAATTTCTGCATTTAGGCATCCATTATTTGTGTGATTTCTTTCCTTAATTGAGAGTTAGCACACAGACAGCATTGATATCAAATGATATTTGTGTTGTAATTTTGCATTGTATTAGGCACATTGGATATTTGTGTTCTAGGGTTAGACAAGGAGCATTATTGTCATCACATTGTGTGTTTGCATTCATTAACATCATTGAGTCCTTAGTTCCATTTGCACTTGTAACGTCCTAGACGCATTCATATAAAGTCTCGGGAATTGTGTTAGTCTCGTTCAAACAGAAAAAAATATTATTGAAATAATTTTTGGCATTGTTAGAATTGACGATAAATTTTATGTCAATTTTCTTTCTTTAAGATCAAAATTGAAGTAAAGCATTTGGAAGTTTTCTTAGATATATTCACTCATTAGATATATTAGTTGGCGAGCGCATGTTAGAGACCGTGAATCCTAAAGGAGGTTCCCAAGACATGCCCCAAATCATCTATTTCAGCATAGGTCGTTCACGAGGATCAAAGAAGAAACACCATTCAACAACCTTCAGTTCCCTCCTTTGTCGCATCCCGTCTGTTAACCCGATTCGACACATGAGCACGTGACAATTTTCTACATTAGAAACCAAACTCTTACGAAGGTCCACCTCAATCACATACAAGCATAATCAATCAAATTCAAGCAAACAATCTATGAAGGAACTAATAGGAACTTATTTGAATTCATATTGTTCTAGAGAACCTGGCATGTTTGAGACAAATCCTCCCCTTGTCTCGATATCGCACCTCTCTTTACTCGGTTCATGGTCAACTGTTATCTGTATCGCTTTTCCATTTTTCGCCAAAACTCCCCGTGAATCCCCAACATTGGCTACCCAAAGCTTCCTTCCATCAATGAGAATGGCAGTAACAGCAGTTGATCCACCCCTTCCCAATTGGGGGCTGAGCGAAAGAATTGCTTCATCAGTCTTCTCATAGGCCTTTGAAATGGCTTTGTCTGGATGGGCCCAAAATTCATCCTAAACATGAAATGTGGAGAATTAGAATGTTAATGCAGCTAAAATAAATAAAATTAATACAGCCTATCATTGGTTGAGGAAAGAAAAATAGGCATTGTGATATATATATATATCCCAAACCTCTTTTAAGATATTATCAAACAAATGCTTTTGCAAGTATTGAGGCACTTTGTCTCCCAAGTGTCCATCAAAGATGGCAAATAAACCAATGTCATGCCCCTTCATATGTACATATCTCGCGACATGGTAATCCTCCATAGGATGAGTGGCCTTCCCTTTAAGAAGACTGAAACCATACGTTATCTTCGCACGATCTTCTTCGATACTCTTTCCTTTATCATTATCCGAGGAAAGGCTTGTAAACTGAAATAGCAGAATTCTAATTGTTCAGATGCATTTCCGCACCAAGAAACTCATGTAACCTGCACACTTATTATAGATTATGAACCCCTCAATCAGAACAAAATAAGCACAACTACCCACTCCACTTCACCCTTCATATATATATAGATAGATTTGTGCTAAGAGGCCAAAAGGCCATCCACATTAAGAAACTCATGTAGTCTTGTTTTTTTGTTGAAAGTTGGGCCAAGCCACTCTTCTCGAGTATGGTAAGTCCAGTCTAGGGGCTAGGCACCACTCATGAGCAAGAGTCAAACAAGCGATCCAACAGCCGAACTGCAGCCCGTACACCCCAACCTTTTCCCCTCCCCAATATTGGGAGGTACGTTGTTGAGGCCATGACTTGAACCGCCGACCTCCTTTATGAGGCTGGGGTGTACGGGTTGCAGACCAGCTGTTGGGTCACCTGTTTGACTCTTAGCACATGAGTGGTATCTGTGTGGGCTTACAGTACTCGTGCAGAGTGGCTTGACCCAACTTTCAAAATTCTATAATATAGATCATTGACCCCTCCACCTATGGACAATTAATTTTGAGATGCTTGAGTTCTAACAAAAAATTCACCCTGTAAAACCCCTAATATAGCCTCACAACACTCTATTATCCCATACAAAATGATAATTTGATGTAGAAATTCATATCAATATATGTTCCCAATGATGATACTATACCAAAAAGAAGAAAGAATGAGCAGAGAAAAAAAACACATAAAAACAGCATTTCTGTGAAGTAAACCGAGCAAAAACGAAGGCCGATTTCTCACCTGAGAGCAGCAGCCCCTGAAACAGCAAAATCTAGCCATATAAATCCACAATTTCTTCTTGCTAGACTCTCTTGATCTGCCTCGTCTTCCAGCCCCTGGAGGCGATTTGCAGACGCCGGCTGTCAAAACTGCGGATCCAATCACAAATCTGAAAAAGAAAATCACAAAAACGCCGGCGACGATCAGTTCCCTACTTCCCATTTCTTCATTTTCCGATAAATCAACTACTACTTCTCATCTTTCAGCAGGGAAACGAGGCTGTGTGGAGGCAGGAGGAGCGCATAACAAAACAAAAACAAAAACAAAAAAGAAACAGTTTTTAGGAAAGATATGGGAGAGACGCGGGAAGATTGCTGGATGCTGTTGACTTCGGCGCCTGGCCTGGCGTAGGGGAGACACAGATGTATGCCCCAGTGAGTCATGACTGCTAGTGGGAGAAGAATTTTGATTTTTTTCTTATAATATATATATATATAATTAGTGAGAGCACCCCTCTTATTTTCGAAATTACAAAAAACTCCCCTTAAGTTTTCATTTCATTACCAAAACCTCCCCTGGTCTTTTCGTTTCATTGCATCCATAAAGAAAAATACCCCCTGGACACTGTTCACCCAGGGGGGTGTTTTTGTGCATGGATGTTATGAAATTAAAACTCCAGGGGAGGTTTTTGTAATGAAATGAAAACTTTAGGGGAGTTTTTTGTAATTTCGAAAATAAGAGGGGTGCTGTCAGTAATTTAGCAAAGTTAGAGGGGAGGTCCCGGTAAATGGCCCTATATATATATATATATATATTTATATATATATATATATATATATCTTCAACACCTATAAATAATTATGTAATGATTTTCAAAAAACTTCAATAAAAGTGATGAATTAATCAAAGTTTTTGAAAGCTAAATTTTAATGGGAGAGTTTGAGAAACAAATTTTCATTAGAGCATTTTATCAAACTTAACATATGCATAAAATGAATAATATTTGGATAAATCACTTAGGCTAAGAAAGAAATTCAGAGAGAGAAGTGAGCGAGAATAACGTCAGTACCTGCAACAATTGCATATGGCAATGGCGTGACTCCTCTGAAGCTCTGCTCCAGGCGTGATATTCCTCCAAGTTTTGTCCCTCTTCCGCCCAAGTGGTGACTCCTCCGAAGTTCTGCTCCACTTATAACCATGGCGCAGCAAAAGGAGAAGCAGCGAGAGAGAGTCGTTGGACTTTGAGGAGAGGAAATGGTAATAATGAGATGGAGATTATCATGACCTAGGTTCTTGCGATCAAAGCCACAGTTTAGGAAGGTGATTTGCAGGGAAGCGAACAACTTCGAGCAGCGAAGAAATAAATGTGACATTCGTTCGCATTTGCCCTAGTTCTTTGAGACGTCGGTGCAGATGGTGTAGGGTTTCGGGAGTGCTAGCGAGAGGGAATGGATCGATAGTTCTAGCAATAAGGAATGGATTGGGAATTAGGAGAGATACGGGCTGAGTTTTTAAACCGTGAATAATATGATGAGGATGAATGAATGGCCGAGATTATCATGACCTAGGCCGGCGAGTCCGCCGATGGGTGCCGGGCAGGCCGCCGGCAGCGAGGAAGAAATTGCGTGCGACACAGGCCGGAGCCCGTGCCGCACACAGTTTCTTTATTTTTAAAATTAAAATTAAAATATCATTTATAATTTATAATTTATAATAAATAAATAAATAATTATTAATTATTAATTTCTAATAAAAATAATAAAAAACTATTAATAAATAAATTATTAATTTCTAATAATTTTAAAATATAAATATAAATTTTAATTAAATTTAAAATAATTAAAACAATCCGCCGGGAGCGGGCGACGAAGCCCGTCGTGGGGGGCGGGCGAAGCCCGCCGTCGGCAACCAGATACTGTGGCGCATACCCATCGGGCCGGAGGCCCGTGCCCGCGACTCATATATATATATACAAGTGCCCGACACGGGGCTCCGCCCCTACAGCCAAGCGCGACAGTACCCAGCTGTCCACGGCGGGCTTTGCTCGCCCGCTCGCCCACCCGCCCGAAGCTGGCCCCAGCCCACCGGGTCGGGCTTCGCTCGCCCACCCGTGCGAAGCTAGCACCAACCCGCCTGACCCAGCCGCAATTTCCATGGCATAAGGGTGAATCATCCTTTGGTGCAAGGGCAAAATTGGAAAGCCCAATGTTGCACCAAAGGAAGTTTCTTTTTTATAGAATAGTATAGATAGATATATATATATATTAATATCACAATGATTTTTATTCCCATCTTTTGGCGTGCAGGGCTTTGACTATTCCATACGAAGAGACGCGAGTGGATCAAAAGAGCCAATTATGCTATTTGGTGCGCAGGAATTGAAATGATATTTCCTTGTAGTTTGTAGGACCGTGAATGTTACAGCTGAATTTAATCCCGCACTATGGATCAAGATACGGTATTTGTACCCAAATTTTCTCCGGCTAGGTTTCGGGGTTCATAAATATGGAGTAATTTTTTTTGGCACGGGTAGGACACTGTGATCTACGTGTGTCCGAACATTTCACCGTTCATTTGTCGTGATTGAATTACGATCTCGCCTTTTTTTCGAGCATAATCTCCACCATAGGATCACAAATCTAACAGTTGAATTTAATCATACGTGACCGAGTGTTACCCAAAAATTAGTCCATATTATAAATATGTGCTTTTCAAAATTCACTCGATTATTCATTAAGGAAATATATTTTATGTCATTCAATGTATATCCATATTTTATGTCATACTCAATCTAACTTGTAAGCTTGTGGCTGAGGGCTAATCGCATGGCTGTTTTCTATGCCATCTCGAGATGAATAAGTGACTGGTGAATCATCATGCCATCTCCAGATGTCTCAGGGTTGGCTTCTCGACTGGCGACACGTGTCACACCGCGGGGACAATGTGGGGGAGGTGGTGAGAAAGGGTATGACGGACAATAATCAACGTTCGGGGTTCGGGGTTCGGGATTCAGGGTTCGGTGTCAACGGGCCGGTAACATGTCAGAGAGTAATTTTGGGTAAAACGGGATTGGCGTTCCGAGAGTTATGCAAATATTTTTTTGGTGGCAGAAACTTATATCATAAGATGGTGGGCTTTTTGTCCAAATTCAACCGAGCAAAAAAACCACACAAAACCGAGCCGAAAAAATTGTAGGTGCGTTCCTCTCATGTATCTCTAGGTGGGAGATACGGCTGAGATCTGCAGTTAAATAAGGATTAACGGCAAAGATATGGCTGTATCGATGCGCAATACATATGATTGTATCTCCAACACATACGATCTCACGCACACTTTCATCTTGTGCGTCAAGCGCACGAAAAATTTTCATGGAGGCAAACATCATGTATGAAATTAGGTGGCTCGGCATATTTATTTATTTTATTATAGAAATATATAATGTACGTGTGTTACGTATCTTACGTGTGTATATGGTTGCAGCATTTAATTTTTTATTCATGAAATAGGCAATCCCTCTCAAGTCTCAGCTACTTAGCATCATTTTTATAAAAAAAATATAAGGTTATTTACAGAGACCTCCCTCGAAGTTTGTGTAATTAAAATTTGCATCTTAAATTTACAATTCCCCCCCCCCTGAAAATTTACATTTAATAACATATATGCATAAAAAGACCCTCGCTGGAGATTTACTCCAAAGGATTATTTTATGCATGGATGTTATGAAATGTAAACATTGATGAGTGGTTTTTATAATTTTGAAAGTTAGAGAGATGCAAGTTATAATTAGGCAAACTTTGAGGGGAGGTTCCAGTATATATATATATATATATAATCTTGAATTTAAACCTATGTATTATTATCTGTTCAGAAGAAAATAAAAATGGAATATTATATATTACATAAATATATAATGTGTGTTTATTAATTCAGCAATAGATTTTTTTTATACATAAAAAACAGGCAATCCTTCGTTCCCTCTCATCTAGATTTTTTTATACATAAAAAAGCAGGCAATCCCTCATTCCCTCTCATCTAGGAGTGCAATTCGGGTTCAAAGTTCCACCGAAAATTAAGAATGGGTTCATATATGTTCTGTTGAAGTCAGAAAAATTCTCAACCTCAGAATTAAGACCAGTGTCGCCTAAGGTTACCGGTTCAGAGGTAAGACCAGACGGCTAGGATGACTAGGATGAAAAACAAAGGCAAACAAGACCCCAGATGTTGCGGCAGGAAGGTCCCACCACGTATCCCGGATGCACGAGGGAGACTAGCTGGTGACTAAGTCGCAAGGTCGCAACATGATCTCTAAGGAAAAGGAATCCAAAGGCTCGGCTAGTATCTCGAAAGGAGAGCACGTGAGTATCATGCAGAAGTTTTTTTGTGTCTCACCTCGTACCCATGAGGTCCTATTTATAGGCAAATCCAAGGAAGGGGGGTCATATTTATACCCCACCCCCTCGCGACTAGGCGACTTCCAAGGAAACTTGCACGGGCTGGGCGAGTATCTCGCCTACTCGCCTGCCTGACGAGTCTGCGAGGGGAGCTCTCCATACTCGCCCAGGCCTTCTGCGGTCTTAACTTGTGTCTCTATTCTGACTTAATTGTTGCTTGTTGATCTTGACTTCTGCTGAGCTGGCTGTGGTAGGACTCATCTTCGACGAATACGGGTTGTACATGTTCAGTTTTTTGATCGAATTTTTTGAAACTGACCCATGTGTTAATTTATGTTTTGGACCTTTTACTATTTTATCATTTATGTTTTGGACCATATACTCGCACTTGGTAATGATTCGAGCCGATGTGTTTGTGGGTTTATCGCATGAGAGAAAAGAAAGAGGCTAGTAAATGGTTGACATTTTTCTATAGCCTTGTGGAAACATAATTTGGGAAATCTGTATTCAGAGTGACAATGACCTGAGTTTGATGGCCCGATGAGAGATTTTTACCACAAACATGACATTATTCATGAAACTAGCTGCTCCTACACACCGCAACAAAATGACCGAGTGGAACGAAAACATAGGAACATTCTTGAAGTTGCATGAGCCTTGCTTTTCCAAGCCACTTCGCCCATCCAGTTTTGCGGAGAATGTGTTCTTACTTCCGCTTATCTCATCAACAAGACTCCCACCATTCTCCTAAATTAGAAACCACCTTATGAGATCTTATTTGGAATGACGTCGGTCTACACATATTTGCGGGTCTTTGGTTACCTTTCCTATGTTTATGACCATCAAATGAAGAGAGTCAAATTTGGCTCGCACAGCAGAAAGTGCATCGTCATTGGCTACCCTTATGGGAAGAAGGGGTGGAGACTATACGCATTGGAAGATAAGCGATAGTTTTCTTCTCACGACGTTGGGTTCTATGAAAATGTTTTTTATTTCGCCCAAGCTTCCACAGATGACTCCAACATCCGACATGTCCCATGCCACCGTAGACTATTCTATACCCCATGGTGAATTAATGGATATGGCGAATGAGGCCGTTGAGCAAAGTGTTTCCTCTTCTCAACCACAATCTATGAAGAATATAGTTGATGAACAAGGTGCCATTGTTCCAGAGGAGTCTGAGCATGTTCAATTCGTCCAACCGCAACCCATGGATGCACCTCGTGTTCATCATGAACGGCGCTTGCCATCGCATCTCAATGACTATGTTGTTTATTCTACCTGCACTAATCCACCAACCAATGTAGCAAAGGCATCACCCATTCCCTTGGAGTTACCCCTCCGCCATGCTTCCTCAGGTACACCTTATCCATGAGCTTCAATAATTTCTTGCCTCCATCACTTCACATATGGAGGCGCAAACCTATGCAGAGGCCTTTCGCGTTAAGGAGTGGAGACAAGCTATGGCCACTGAGATTGCCTCTCTTGATGGTAACTTGACGTGGATGATCGAGCCTCTTCCACCCAGCAAGAGACCAATTGATTGCAAGTGGGTATACAAAATTAAGTACCATGCCAATGGTAACATTGAGAGGTACAAGACGCGGCTCACTGCAAAGGGTTCACGCAAATTGAAGGACTCGATTACCATGAGACATTTGCACCGGCTGCCAAATTGGTTTCGGTCCGTCTTTTTCTAGCCGTCGTTGCCCGCGGGCTTGATTTGCTTTAAATGGATGTTACCAATGACATCATGGAGACTTGGAAGAGGAAGTTTATATGAGCCCTTCTCCTGGCTTTCAACCTCACTTACCAAATCAAGTTTGTAGCTTTCGTAAAGCCATCTATGGACTTGGTAAAGCTTCACGCAACTGGTTTACAAAATTAGCCACAACGCTCAAAACTTATGGTTTTGTTCAGTCTCTAGCCGACTACTCGCTCTTCACGTATCAACGTGGTGTTGTTTACTTGAGCTTGCTTGTCTATGTCGACGACATCATTCTTGCCGGTAGTGATGCTGCGGCGTGTTCCACTTTCAAGCAATATCTTCACTCTTTCTTTCATATCAAGGATTTGGGGCCACTTAAATATTTTCTTGGGATTAAAGTGTCCCGGTCACCCGCCGGTCTCATCTTTTGCCAAAGAAAGTACGCCCTCGACATTATCATGGAAACCGGTCTTCTTGGGAGCAAACCGGCAGAGACACCAATGGAACATGAACAAAAACTATCAATTTTCAAAGGGGAAGAAGCTGATGGTGCCTCCTATCGTCGATTAGTGGGGCGATTGATTTATCTCACCATACTCGCCCAGAGATTTCTTACTTGATCTGTTTATATCCTTTTGCAATATATTCAAGCTCCGAAGAAGAATCATTTTGAGGCCGCCTTGCGCGTTATCCGTTATCTCAAAGGTAAACCGGGACAAGGGATATGACGTCAAGCAAAATCTAATCTCAGATTACGTGCCTATTGTGACTCTGATTGGGCTAGTTGCCCCATTACTCGAAGATCTGTCAGCGAATACATTGTCATTCTTGAACATTCACCCATATCTTGGAAGACCAAGAAGCAAAACACTGTCTCACGTTCTTCTACTGAAGTTGAATATCATGCAGTGACATTTGCTTGTAGTGAGCTTATATGGCTCAGATCATTTCTTTTTTACCTCCGAGTACTTCAACATAAACTCATGAAATAATTTTGTGACAATCAATCAGTCATCCACATTGCGGCCAATCATGTTTTTCATGAGCAGACAAAGCACATTAAAATTGATTGTCAGTATATTCGTGAGAAAATTCAAGCCAGAAGAATCACTACCTTATTCATTCGAAGCTACAACTAGCAGATATTTTCACTAAAGCCTTGAGAACTTCTCAGTTCAAGCTATTGACTAACAAGTTGGACATTTATAACCCATATGCGCCAACTTGAGAGGGGCTATTAATTTATGCTTTGGTCCTTTTACTATTTTGTCCTTTCTTCTTTTTATCCTATTGTATACCTAAGGCATCCCCCTTTATGCGATAAGGAAAACACTATCACCATGTACAAAATGTATAGAACACTCCCTCCCTCTATAATCCTTGAGATGTTTTTCATTAATTAAATAGTAAACACAAATATTTTCTACTACGAAAATAATTTGATCAACTAATTGTATGTTTAAAAGAACAAAAAAAATCAAATATAATCTTCTTCAATTTGCACTACAATGTTTTTAGAAGAGCAAAAAAGACCAATACAATTGAGAAAACTAATTTTTGAGTATTAAGCTATCAAACTCATATTGAAAGATAGTGGATCCATAAGAAGACACACTTTTAACTTAACATGAATTGAATGAGAAGACTCATATTGAATAAAATAATGATCAGACAATTTCTATACTTTTGATACTTAATTTCAATAACTCTCAGGTAAATTCTTGGTACCCAAATGTAAAAAGCAAGAACCAAACTGAGTGATCGGCGACAAGGTTGTCGATGTCGGATATCGGGGACACGTCGGTTTAGATTTTTCATGTCGGTTTTAATATGTCGGGGGATATATCGGATTAATTTTAATATTTAATTATTTATTTGTAATTATTTATAAATTTAATCATTTTTTTTAATTTTTATATATTAATATATTAATAATTTGATATTTATTAAACTCCTAAATTTATCAAAGTAATATAGACATTTTGTGTTGCACAGATAATAACGGTATAACGCGTGAAATAAAACAAGAAGAATCGGAATGTCGCGAAGTTGTCGATGACAATGGAAGATAAGAAACATTTAGTCCATAATTTAAAAACTATGCATAATTGAAGTCGATGACGAACTTGAGCGAGAAAGAAAGCCAGAGAAAGCGAAAAAAATAACCTAAACAATGAAACAATTTTGGTCTATTGTCTATTAGATCATAGACACTAATTAAAATAAATTGAAAAAAATTGGTCGATAAAATGTCGGGATATATCGGCCAATATATCGGTCAATAACAGACATATCAGAGGATATATTTCAAAACGATATTTTGCAAAAAAAATATCGGAAACGTGTCGTTTTATCCATGAAACCTTTATATGTCGGCCGATATGTTGGCCATATCGGAAGATATCCACAACAATGATCGGTTATGAAAATTTTGAATACAAAACTGAACGGAAACCATGACCATGAGTGCTCGATTTGGTTTGGTCCGATCTGATTTCTGGTTCTTCACTTATTTTTTCACACCCCTACCCTCACCTACTTAGCATCATTAATTTAAACATATATAATTTTGAATTTAAACCATTGTATTATTATATTTTCAGAGGTAAAGAAATAAATAAATAAAAAAGTAATAAAACAAGATTGTGCAACATAGATATAGCAAGGCACATATTTTCTTATCCTGCTCCTACAGTAACAACAAGACACGCAGGCGAATAAATAAGCCAATGGATTGGAAACTAAGGCAAACGGTCAAGCGGTTACGTGTGGAAGGAGAAGCTAGCTCGACACGAACATCCACCACTTGTACACACCAAAGCTATAAATTGCGGCAAGCATTGCGACCCTCATCGGGTAGAACTTGAACCTGCCCCCGCCAAAAATCATACAATTATTATACAATACATTATTAGCATTTAAATTTTAAAGATTAAAAATGAAAACAAAATGCAGAAAGTGTCTGTTGATTGGTAAAATAACCGATGCGTAATATGACATTGGCAATTTCTTAGAGCAACATTTTCCTAGCAACTCTCCCAGGTCTTGTAATCATCTTCTTGAGTTGTGAGAAGAAATCACAAGGAGCAAAAAAAACAGATAGAACAAAATTCTCCGGTATCGCTTTGTTGCGGAAATGAGTGTAAGATGGTTAAATTTACAAAAAAATAAAAAAACACACAAAAAACACATATTTACGTGTTTCGCCTCAAGATGGGCTACATCTACATACAACAACATTTTATTTTCACTAGATCAAGAAGGTTACGGGAAAGCAAACGAATTCCAAATTTCTGAATACCTTTAACCCTAAAAAGAAAAGTTTATATTGATAGGAGTATTAGATTTCTATATTCACAATTGAAATAATGGTAATACATATACTGAACAAGGGAGGGTGATCCTAACACACGAGGTGATTATAAGCTAACACTACTACTCATAATATACAACACATCTAACCCCCCCCCCCCCCCCCCCCCCACCCCACCTCAAACTCACGGGGGATCATACACCGAGAGTTTAGATAGTAGATAGGCATGATGGGTTCTCGTCTGCGACTTTGTCATCAAATCTGCAATCTGCTGATTGGAAGGAATAGGGGACAAGAGTGCCTGACCATAGTGCTCACGTAGGAAGAAAGTATCCACCCCGATATGCTTGAAGAGAGAATGCTTCACCAGATTTAGAGTAATCTGAATGACACCTGTGTTATCAAAGTAGAGGGGAGTGAGATCTTGAAAAGAGACACCAAGATTCTCAAGAAGCCAACAGAGCTAAATAATATCCTCAGCGGTGGTAGTCATGGCTTGAAGCTTAGCCTCAATGCTGGAACGAGAAACACCAGTTTGTTTCTTGGACTTCCATGCAATAAGTGAAAAACCGATGAACAGACAGAAACTAGTGGCAGAAAAACGGTCAACAAGATCACTAGACCAGGTGGCGTCGGACTAAGCACGTAGCTGTAGAGAACTACTGCTGCAGAAGAAGAGACCACGAGAGGTCGTCGCCCGGAGATAACGTTGGAGCCGAAGCAGATGACCATAATGCACAGAGGTGAGGCGCACTAACAAATTGGCTCAACACATGAACAATACGGGCAATGTCGGACTGAGTAATGGTGAGATGGACGAGACTCCCCACGAGCTGGCGGTATCGAGTAGGATCAGAGAGTGGAATCTCATCATCCGGACGTACCTGAAGGTGGAGCTCCTTAGGGGTGTCCACTGTGCGAGCGTCAGAGAGAGCAGCCCGAGCAAGGAGATCTGATGTGTAGCGCTGCTGAGAGAGCTGAAACATGTGATTTGTAGAGTTGACCTCAAGACCTAAGAAGTAGCTCAGTCGTCCAAGGTCAGTCATCTGAAAGTCTGAAACTATTGCTGAAGATGATGCTTGGCGAATGTCACATGAGAAGGATCATCATCAGTAATAATCATATCATCCACGTACAGTAACAAAATGGTCCGACCACGGGAGGAAGAGTGCACGAAAAGAGCTGGATCATATGGACATGGTTGGAACCCGACAGCTGTAATGGTTGAACTGAAACGTGCAAACCACGCGCGGGACGCCTGCTTGAGCACATAAAGGAGTTCGCCTCAAGCGGCAGACAAGGCCTGAAGGAGAGGATAGACCCGAAGGAGGAAGCATGTAAACCTGCTGAAGATCACCGTAAAGAAATGGATTCTTCACGTCGAGCTGTGACAGAGACCAGTGACGAACAACTGCAACAACAATAAGAGTCTGAACCGTAGTCATGTGAGCGACTGGAGAAAACCTCTCTCCCCTGCTCCTCTGAAAACCACAAGCAGCTAGTCGAGCCTTGTACCTCTCTACAAAACCATGAAAGCGAGTCTTAACCTTAAAGACTCACTTGCAAGTAATAGGAACAACACTAAATGGAAGAGGAACAAGCTCCCATGTGCGAGTGTGCTCAAGCGCCTCCAACTCAGCAGACATAACAATCTGTCACTCAGGTATCTGGGTAGTCTCACGGTAGGAAGTCGACTCTGGAGTACTACAGGCAGCAGCAGGAAGGGCAGGTAGGTCCAACGGTAGGGTAGCAAGGCTAAGGCGGTCGGGAGGATGCCTCTCACGAGAAGGATTGCGGCGCATAGAAGGATCATCCACAGGGCACTCGCTGGAGGAAGTAGGCGCTGAGTCTGGAAGCAATGAAGGCAAGGAAATAGGAGTAGGATGACGAGTATAGTGATAAGGAAGAGGAAAGACACGGTCCCAAGTGGACAACTCATCAGAGAGAGAAGCGTGTGACGGAGGAGAGGAGTGAGAGGTGACGAGTAGAATGCGGCAAGAAAAGAGGAGACGAAGTGACTGCGGCAGGGGAGAAGGAGGTGACAGAGTAGACTGTGGCAAAGGAAGAGTAAGTGGACATGCTAGAGGGGAGGATACACGAGGCATAGAGATGGGTAGAGTGAGAAATTGCACGTTAGAGGGAGTAACGGATGAGTGTGAGGTCGAGGAAACAGAGTACACAAAGAAAGGTTGTGACTCATCAAAAGTGGCATCACGTGAGATGCAAAGTCGACATGCAACATGGTCATAGCATCGATAACCCTTGTGTTCAGTACTGTACCCAAGAAAGGGACAAGGAACAAACTAAGTAGAGAGCTCAGTACGCTCACGTGAAGAGAGAAGAACATAACATCGACAACCAAACACACGGAGATGAGTGTAACGTGGGGGTCGAAAGTACAGATACTCACCGGGACACTGACCCTGAAGGAAAGTGGAGGGCTGCAAATTAATAAGATAGATAGCAGTGGAAACAGCCTCAGCCCAGAAGTGAGGAGGAACGTGAGAGGAGATAAGAAGGGTGCGAGCTGTCTCAATAATATGACAATGTTTCCTTCCAACGGTGCCATTTTGAGCGTGTGCACCGGGGCAGGGAAGCTGAGGGGGATTGTCGTGGGTAGCTAGCAGATCTTGAAAAGCATGAGAGAGATACTCCCCCCCCGGAGTCAGAACAAAAAATGCATATATAAGCAAAAAACTGAGTGCGCACCATAGCAGAAAAGGTAACATAGATCTGAAAAAATTCAGATCGAAAATGCATAAAATAGACCCAACAATAACGAGAGTAGTCATCAATGAAAAGAACATAGTATCGATGTCCACCCTTGGATACAAACGGTGCGGGTCCCCAGACATCAGAATAAACTAAATCAAAGGCACACTGAGACCTGGACTCACTCGACAGATATGAGAGTTGTACTTGTTTACTAAGCTTACAACCCGAACATGAGTGAGAACGACCAATAAAAACACGACCAAGAAAACCATGACTAATGAAAGAAGCTAGACGTGAACCACTGAGATGACCAAGACGGTGGTGTCACTGAGAGAAACCCACCGAAGGAAGACAAAGAGAGGAAGCTGTCAGCGACGATGAAGTGGATGGATGGTGGAGACGATCAAGAACGTACACCCCGCTACGACGACTAATGTCAAGGAGTGTCCTAGTTAGACGATCCTGTACAATGCATGTAAACTCATCAAAAATAATAAGACAACCATAAGATGTGAGTTGGCTGTTGGATATAAGATTCATGGATAACTTGGGTATGTAGGCAACATCGGGAACATGGAAATGACTCGTATGAATAAGGCCACGACTGGGGATGTGGTGAGTGTTGTCATCTGCTACCATGATACTAAGGGCAAAGGAGACGGACTGATAGGACAAGAGGTGGGTGGCATCATATGTCATGTGAAAGGATGTTCCAGAGTCAAGCAACCAGTCTGAGGGAGAGATACCTGCAGGGGTGGAGGCAGTCGGGCGAGAGGAGCGAAGCAGTGAAGCCTGCTGAGAGAACTAGTGAACAACAGCTGAGTAAGGTCAGATACAGATTTATTTCATAAACTATGGTTGTATCTTTTCTAAACACGTCTAAGGCAAGACATAGACAAATTCTATTTTAAATAATCATTATCAAACATCAATTCATATTATTGATCAAATTATTCATCAATAAATATTATATATGAGATGATTATACAAATTTGATTGTAAACAATATTTTCAAAATTCGTATCGGATGATATACCGGAACAAAATGGCAATGTACTCCCACATTTTACTAAATTTATTTTTAAAACAATGTTAATAACAAATCTCGGGCCAACTCGCTGGACATGTCGGAAGAAATTTAAAACATTGTTAATAACAAAACTAATACAAATAAGAAGCAAATAAATTTGAAGCCAATGATTACAGGGCACACATAGTTAAATGCCATAATATTAAAATTGTGGAAGCAGTAGTAATTGATTACAAATAATTATAGTAAGTTAACAGATAACAATTACACATGAATCAAAATGCTGAGGATGAACACAGTGATAATGGCGACATATCTGCTGAAATATCACTAAAGATAACTAAAAGTGTGATGCGAGTAACATGAAACTAAATGTAAGACGCTAAGAAATCGAGTCCAAGGAAAAAATGATCTAATAGACTGCAGTTTGCAAGAGAATTGGTATGAGAAATTTTGGGGCATTGTGGATTTGGGGATTTTGGTGGAAGGGAATTTCCAGTGATGTTCCAGCAGCTGGGAATGGAGGGCCATGGCAAAGGGAGGTTGGGGTTATATAGATCTTGTTGGAGAAGGTCAAGCTTAGGTCTCACTCTGATTCTGGCCGATCTGCATTTCATTGGCTATGATTAAACTTGTTTGGGCTTCGAAATAAGTAACTCTGGGGTCGACAAATTCATGGCAACAAGTTGCATATTTTAACAACATTATAATTATTATTAAGAGTTTGTTTAGGTGTGCAGCAGGGGTTGGGGATGGAGATAAAACCGTGATCCTAAACATGGCTCCCTCACTGCGGTTGGGGCATTTTGGGGGATTCATGGTTTCAAAAGGAGATTATTCAAATTTACAATTTTTTGTTGTTGCATTTTTATCAAAATTGAAACGGAGAAAACCGCCCAAACACACAAATCCTAAATCATTCCCTTAGTAGCATGGAAGGAACATAGGGACATATACAAGATGCAACATGACAACAAATTTTTTTTAAAGAAGCGGGACATTGCCACAAGTTTTTGAAAACAATTAAAAGTTACACAATTTGTACATTGCTAACAAGGTAATCCTTGATCATTTAAAAATAATTATAAACATGATCTGGAATTCTGGATTGCATAAATGTTGCTATTTCAAATTGGAGTTACTATTGTTATTGTATTTTAATGTTATTGAGTTTAGTCCCACACTGCCTATCGGTGTTGGGTGTCCTGTTGTAATCCTATTTAAAGCCCCTATGTGAATGAATGTATTACACCAAGTATTTCTTTTTCATCTCTTTCTACATGGTATCAGAGCCAAAGATCTGAGACCTAAAATTTTTTTCTCCCGAAATTCGGCTTCCGGCTACAGTTCTTCCCTCGTCCCGTGATTTCTTCTCTCACGCCCTGCTAGGGCTCACGCTCACCGTTCCCGCTCCTGTCGACGGAGTTGATTGCTAATCCCGTCGACAGGAGCGGCTTCGATTCCGCCGCCGCTGCCCTGGACTGTTTCCGCCTGCGCCGTCGAGGACTTCTCTGGCTTCCGTCTGCGACATCGACGTCGACTGCTTCCGCTTGCGACTTCGACGACTCCGCCTGCTACCTCCATCGACGCCAACACCGACGACTATTTCTTCTCCTCCGACGGCTGCCTCTTCTCCGGCCCGACTGACCTATGCCGCTGCTTCTCCGGCTACATCTTCTCCGGCCCAGCAGCCTATGTGTTGCATCTTCTTCGGCCGCCCACTGCTGGCTCTCCGCTTTTTCTTCAGATCCAGGCCGTCTACTTCCATCTTCTTCAGATCCAGTCCGGCCCGACAGCTTTCTATGTTGTGTTGCTGCATCTGCTTCCCATCGACGCCGACGCCCGCTCCTCCGTGCTACTCCTCTGCTGCAGCCGTGCTACTCTGCGCTTCTCCTCTACCGCTGCTCTTCTTCTCTGGCTGTCGCTGCTGCTCTGTGCTGCTTCTTCTCCGACCCCGTTTAGGGTTTAATGTTGTTGTGCTGTTTTTTTTTCTTTAAGTTTTCTTATTGTTGTGGTGTGTTAGTGTGCGTCTCTTTACGATTTCGTACTTCTTTCATGTGATCTGGGTTCATGTACCCGACGAGGGTCCCACACGTGCACGTGGTCTACGTGAGGGGGAGTGTACGTCACGGCCTTCAGGCATAGTCTATGCCTTCATGCACGTATTCCATGTGAGGGGGAGTGTTTGTGATAACAGCGACTCAGATGCCTCTTTCCCGACTCCTGCCTGAGTCACACATGGCCCCCAGGTCGATTTCGTATGTTGTTTGTGTCTCCTCGTCGTTTTCTCTGCATTTGGTGGGGTTGGTTTGGTCTTTCGTGGTTGACCTAATTTCCGCTCCGAGTGTATCCAGCATGGCCATGATCGGTTTTGTGGACCAACGTCGTGTGACTTTTGCTCGGTTGAAGTATCCTCGGTGACACGCGTTTGGGACTCGGTAGCGGCTGTTTTGTCCCACGTTGCCACCCGTCTTTTAACTTCCTTTTTTATGCTATGTTCAAGCTGTAGGGTCCCCCTTCAGCTTGAGAGGGAGTGTTAGAGTTATTATTGTTATTGTATTTTAATGTTATTGAGTTTAGTCCCACACCGCCTATCGGTATTGGGTGTCCTGTTGTAATCCTATTTACAGCCCCTATGTGGATGAATGTATTACACCAAGTATTTCTTTTTCATCTCTTTCTACACAAATATTAATAAAAAATTAACATAAGTGCAAAAGATTATATAAAAAATTGTATTACAATGTCCAGCAACAACAACAACAACATTCAAGCCTTTATCCCAATATAGTGGGGTCGGCTATATGGATCCTTCGTCGCCATTGTGCCCTATCTTTTGTCATAATCTCACTAATGCCTAAGTACACCATGTCTTTCGTTACAGTTTCATTTCAAGTCTTCATTGGTCTACTCCTCCCTCGTTTAACAGGCCGAGTGACTAGACTCTCACAACGCCTAATAAGTACCTCTAATGGTCTCTTTTGTACGTGTCCAAACCATCTTAAACGAGCTTCTTGCATCTTCTCTGTAATTGGTGTTACTCCTGTCTTATCCCCGATACTTTCATTCTTAATTTTATTCAATCTCGTGTGTCCGCACATTCACCTATGAATTCTCATCTCCGCAACTCCCATTTTTTACACATGTACACAATTCACTGCCCAACACTTAGAACCATAGAGCATCGCGGGTCTAATTGCAGCACGGTAAAACTTGCCCTTAGGTTTTAGTGGTACTTTACGATCGCATAAGATCCCTGATGCGCCTATCCACTTCAACCGACCCACTTGGATTCTATGTGTCACATCTTTATCAATACCTCCGTATTTTTGAACTGTCGATCCAAGATATTTAAAACACTAACTACGAGAAATATCTGGATCACCGAACTTAATAATGAAGTCATCTGTCTTCCTTGTACTGCTAAATTTAAGCTCCATATACTTCGTCTTTGCCCTGCTCAACCTAAGACCCTTCTTTTCTAAAGTATCTCGCCAAGATTCAAATTTTGCGTTTACACCCCCGCACGTCTCATCAACCAAAACGATATCATCCGCAGACAATAAACACCAAGGTATTGCTTATTGGATATTCTAGTGAGCTCATCTAAGATAAGGGTAAAGAGATAAGGGCTTAAAGCTGAACCTTGATGTAATCTAACAGTGATAGGGAATTCCTGTGTTAATCCTCCTGATGTGCTCACCCTTGTCACTGAATTTGTATACATATCTTTGATTGTGTCAATATATGATATATTTACACCTTTCTTTTCTAAGACTCTCCATAAGATCTCTCTTGAAACTCTATCATAAGCCTTCAGAAGATCAATAAACAACATATGCAAATTTTGTTTTTTTTCTTGATAGTTGTCAATGAGTCTCATCAAGAGATGTATAGCTTCCATGGTCGACCTCCCTGACATGAATCCAAATTGATTCTCCGAGATGTTACCCTCTCGTCTTAATCTTCTTTTTATTACTCGTTCTCATAGTTTCATCGTATGAATCATCAATTTAATTCCTCTGTAATTAACACAATTTTGTATATCCCTTTTATTCATTATACAAAGGTACCAAGATATTTTCTCTTCATTGGTCTGAAATACTCTGACTTCAGTATCTTATTGAAAAAACATGTAAGTCACAAAATTCTTTCATTTCCTAAATATTTCCTTACTTCGATGGGTATATAGTCTGACTCAACTGTTTTTTCATTTTTCATCTTATTTAGAGCATCTTTTACCTCTGGTACTTGAATTTTATGATAAAATGTAATGCTCTTATACTTTTCTGATTTAATTAACTTTTTCAAGTTCAATTCATTGTCCTTTATTTCATTATATAGTTAATAAAAGTATCTTTTTTCATTGCTCTTTAATATCTACATCAACAGTCAAAACTGTATGTCTCATCCTTTATGCATTTTACTTGACTTAAATCGCTTGTCTTTTTTCTCTATCTTAAGCAATTTTATATATGTCACACTCTTCATCTTTGGTATCTAGTCGCTTATAAAATTCTTCATAAACTTGATTTTTTGCTTTACTTACTGTTTGTTTAGCTTTTTTGACGACTTTATACCTGACTAAATTTTCATCATTCCTACAAGAGTAGAGTGATTTATAGCTAACCCTTTTTGCCCTTTGTCTTGCACTTCCTCTTTCCACCAACAAGATTCTTTATTTGAGGGCACAAAACCTTTTGATACTCAAAGTACGTTTTTTCCACTTATCCTTAAATGTGAAAACATAACTTCTCATGAGACATTAGGATCAACATAAGAGTCATCAACTAGTCGTTCCATAACTGCCTTTTTGAAAGCAACATACTTTTTCATCTTCGAATTCCACCACCGAAATTTTTGCAATATTTTTGTCTTTGTCTTAAATTTATTATATTTAATGTGTACATCTAACACCACTAACATATGTTGTGTTGTCAAACTTTCTCCTGATATGACTTTGTAATTCTTGCAAATCATTGTATCCATTTTGCGAGTCATAAAATAATCAATTTGTGATTTTTTTGGTTCGCTTTTAAACGTAATTAAATATTCTTCTCACTTTATGAAAAGCGTATTTGATACAATTAGCTCATGTGTTATGACAAAGTCTAAAATGATTCGTCCATCTTCATTCATTTCTCCATATCCATATCTTTCATGAACGACTGTGTAATCTACATTTTTCTTTCTTATATGTTCATTTAACTCTCCTCATATAAAAATCTTCTCAATTTGTGTGATTTCTCTTACTAAATCATCTAAGTTTTCTCGAAATTGCACTTTAATAGTTTCAATTAATACTACTTCTGGCACATAAGGACTGATCACATTAATAGTTTCTTTTCCTATGACCAATTTAAGAGCTAAAATTATATCACATTTTCTACTTACCCCAACAATTTCATCCTTTCAAGTAGTATCCACAATAATACCTACTCCACTGCTTGTTTTATTTTTTCCTGTGTATCATAATGTAAACCCTGAATTATCTAAAAATTTAGTTTTTTCACTCACTCATCTACTCTCTTGCAGACATAAAATGTTTATCCTTCTCATAATAATTGTATTTACTACTTCCATCGCTTTCCCCATTAACATATTACAATGTCGAGCATAACAAAAAAAATAAAGATACAATTCACTTGTACTAGAAGAATGCCATGCGGTGGCAAAAGTGTTTGCTGGGGATTTTTTTTAGTTAGCTCATTTTCAGCTCTTATAGTCATAGATGTCACAACACCACCTATATTGGTGTTAATAAAATTTTTTGCATGTAGTTTAGGCTTGTCAGAAACATGCCCTTTCAGCATGCAAGGTGACTGATTTGTTCTTATTCCAAATTCATTTGACCTTTGATTTTATTTTTCTGAGCAAAACTAAGAGAACTAATTTGGCACTTGGTGTTAGATTTAAGAACCGTCCTTCCGGGAAAAAATTTATGCTTAATCATATAGGATTTTTAGAAGGGGAGCCTTGGCACACCGACTGAGATATTGCCGTGTAACCAAGTCACGAGTTTGAGTTTTGGAATCAGCCTCTTGCAAAAATGCAGGATAAAGTTTGCCTACATTTTATCCTTGTGGTGCGACCCTTCCCCGAACCCTCGCTGCGCGGGGATGCTTTGTGCACGGGGTTGCCCTTTTAATCATATAGGATTTTTACAAGCCTAGGGTTACCAATAAACAAGCTTTGATATTTGGTCAATATTTTCCCTCATAACTCCAATTATTTCCAGAACCATTGATGGGGTTCCCCAACAATACTTTGGTTGAACCGGGATTTTTTGCCACAACCTCGATCGACTCGCCGATACGATTTCAACGGGCCCAGTTTCGTACAATTCCAATATTGTTTGGCCTTCCAATCGGACGTCGGTGCGCCCATGCGCGCAACTGCACCACTCCCCGTCTTACGCAGAAGCGCCGCTGAGCACAGAAACTCCGCACACGGCATGCGAGGCGCAAAGTGACGCACGAAAAATACCGCACGTCAAATGCCGCGTGGAAAATACCGTGCGAAAAATGTCGCACAACGAATACAGTGGCAAATGCAGCGCGAAATTTGCCGAGTGAATTTCAGCGCGACAACTTTCATGCCAAGGGGGAGCAATATTTGCCACGCCAAGGGGGTGCTGATTCAGCGCCCCCCCCCCCCCCATTTGCCACGCCAAGGGGGGCGCTGATCACAACGCCCCGACGCTCGCGGAGCGCTCCCAATGCCCCTCGCACTCCCGACGCACTCGCGCTCGCGGCGCGCACACGGTGAGCTCACGTCTCTGTGCTCATGATGCGCTCACATCTCTGCACTCACGACACGCTCACAACGCCTTCATGCTCACGGCGCTCTAGCAACACCTCCGCACTCACAGCACGCTCAGAACGTTTCCCCTCACGATACGCTCACAACTCCTTTTGTGCTCACAGCACACTCATAACACTCTCGCACACGCGAGTGCGCAGAATTCCATCTGGGAGCGTGCTGCAATTTACCTTCTTTGCCTCTTGTGTCCACAAAGATTGTAGGAATATTCGAGTTCACTGCCGTCATCGCCGCCGGTCCTGCCCGAACTGCCCAAACTGTCAAGGAGGCAAAATCAGCATATCCGTAAAAATGGCGATCCGTGTGCCCCAGATCGAGAAATATGATTCGTTTGTCCGGTAGTTATGGTGGTTACAACGGCGCAATTACCAACCTGCCTCTGTCAAAAACTATAAAAAGAGCTCAGAGCACTCATTTGACGAGAGATTGTCTTCAGTGCCAGAGAGAGCTCATTCAAAGATCCTTTAGAGTTGTCCTTCGGCGCTCGAAGATTCCCTCGAAGATCTCCTCTGGGATTCAAAAATCTCCTTCGAACTTTGAAGTTCTCCTTCCCCTCTGATGATCTTCTTCGAAGGCGACTCGAAGATCTCACTCTTCTGAAAGGCGATTCAAACATCCCGCTTCTTTCTCTCCCAAATAATTATTGTAACAAGCGGTGACATGTCACCCTCGAGCATTATACAACTTGTAACACTCAGAGAAATAGTGCAATTTGGACGACATCGATCCGGCCCGATGGTTTTTCATCCTTTTCGGGTTTTCAACTTAAAAAAGCCTCCTTGAGCGCTTGCCACTCAACCCGCGCTCAAGCTAACACGGTTTGTTTCGGCCGGTCCGTAGGGGGCGTCGAGCGACCCGCAACAACCATCAAATTAACAATTACTAGGGCTCCTTTGATTGCTTTCCTTGCACATCAAAATTATGTTCTTGAGAATTAAAATTCCGTTCTCATTTTTTGAAGAAATTTGTGGGGGTGTGGGGTTTGAAGTCGCTGTTAAAATTTAGGCTACAAAATTAATGAACATATTTACCTTTATCAAACATTTTTTTACATTTTCGTCATTTCATAAAACATGTTTCTTTTTTAAATTTGCAGCATCCAAAAGATCCATCAATAATCAACAACAAGGCAGCTCATAATTTCAGTATTATATCACACCACCCTCATCTATAGCACAAAAACGATATGAACTAAATATGGAAATTTCATGAAGTTTACATATACATTTCACAGATCCTACAGCCGTTACTGACGCCCGATTCTAGCCCAACGTCGCCATAGAAGCAGCAGAGATCAAAACCAGTATAGAAAAACAACTTGAAAAGATTTCCAAATGTCCAAAATCTAAATAATAATAATAACGGCGGCGTCAGAGAATGAAACCTAACCTTCCGGACCTCGCAATCCGATTACCGGCTGGCCCTGGCGGCACCGTCATGGGGGTGAACCACTGAGAGAAATCTCGGTCGAAAAACTCCCAATCGGGCAGCAAAATTCCGGCGATGCCGAGGATGCCATAGGCGTAGGTCGCCAGCACCTTCTTCAGGGAGAAGGAGCAGAGACCGACCGCCGCCATTACCGCCGCCAGCGATACCAGGCAGGATCGGAGCGCCGCGTCGTTATCCATATCGCCTAAACCGGATCCTCAAACCCCAATCCTGAAACTAAAAGCGGAAGAAGATGAGGCGTAATGGCGTGGGGCACGAAGAGTGTTTTAGGGCTCGGGGGGATTTCTTCTTTCTTCACATTGCAGTTGGGCGGAGTTCTATTCTCTCCCATCAAAGTAGCTCACCTGCCCCCGCTGCACGGCCGCCAAAGGGGCATTTCAACGAAGAAATGCGCCGAATTAATAGGACCACGTGGCGACAAATAAGCGGGTAGAAAGTGCTGTCGACATCTCGACCGTCCATGTGCATCCCCATTTCTACGGAGATGCGTTTGGTAATCCAACAGTTTTTCTGAAATATGTTCAACAATCCGGGCAGAGTTCAGAGTTGGCTCGAAAGTTAAAGGAGCATTTAATACTACCTTATAAAACACTCGAAATATAACCTATTATCAAAGCAATACTATATTTTCATTAATATACAATAATATTTATTCTAGTACAGCTGTACAGGCTGCGTGGACACTGGATTAGGGCTATTAACAAATAGTATAATTTGTAAATAATTTGAGAATTCGATTTGTGAAAATTCGATAAATATTTGTAATTTTTGAATTCGAATTCAATCCGAATAAATTTATCCCAATTCGAAGCATTCGCGAATAGTTCGCGAATAGAAAAATTACATATTTAATAATTCCTAATAGAAAAATTCGAATTCGAATCTTAATTCGAATCCAACATTTCATATCGAATTCGAATCCAAATATTCGAACGAATCCGAATCCACGAATCTCTGCATTACATGTGAAATTTGGATTCAATTGAAGAGAGATTCGATTAGATTCAGTTCGTGAATAGCCCTACACTGGACAGGCATCTACACTAATTTCACCGCTCGCCGCCCTCCGGCGAAACAGATTGCCGGCGAAACAAATTATGGCTCCGTTTGACACGGTGGTGGCGGTCGTAAACGTATGAGTTAAACCGTCATTCGTTAAAGATCACCTAACAAACATCATCTGTTTGAACATAAAAGTGAATAAAGTTTCTTAGATAAACATTAACAAATGACAATTTAACCTTCATGTTCATGACGGCCACCACCTTGGCTAAGCACCTGGGCTCCATATAGTCATAATACCAAGAATGTTTACCTTGATAACCTCAATAATAATACAAAAAAAATTTACACAAAGCGACATAAAATAGGCATGGAACCATTGTCCCTGCAGGAACAATAATGATCTACAATAAACACCCGCAGAAAACTTCTTCGTGTTTCTAAGCCTCGGCGAATTTTTCGAAACCCAACCCAAATGATGGACGTCTAAACAACTAGCAAGCATCGTCGACGTTCTGCGAAAATGCAGCTAAAAAATAAAATTGACATTTTTAGTCGCAAAAGTTCAAGGAAACCTATTCGATTTTAAATATTCATAAAAGAAAAGTAGATGAGAAAAACTCTCAACCCTGAAAGAAACTCAGGTTCACTCATGTTATTTGACCTATCTTGGCATATTTATCACCATTTTCTGTACAGTAAAAAAAATCAAATTTCAGTGCCATATGCATCCATATCAGCCTTGCAGGCATTGAATTTACATGGAGATAAATGCTAAGCAAGAGCTGCAGAAGCAGCTTATTTTAACTCCGACCACCAAGGTTCTCGTAGAACAGGATGTACCCGTGATCCGTGTTGCTCGAGTACTCCTGCGCAGAGCCGAAGAATGTTTGAACGGCAGACTCGTCAAACATATCGACATTTTCATCGTCGAACAGCAGCCAGTGGTTGTGACTTTTGACGAGGCTTATGTAGTGGCCGTGGTTGGGGCCGCTGCCAACATGGACGACAACGGCAAAGAGAGAATACTCCGCGTCGGCATTCTCGACGGTGTTGCTGAGCTTCAGTTCAAGCGGAAACACGACGCGGTAAGATAGTTTCTTGTATCGACCAAGTTGTTCGATGTATTTGAAACGCTTGAGATGGATCACGAGAACTTTGGGCGGTTTTTTTATCTTCATTCTTTTCTGGGCTTCCTGCAGACTGAAACAGGAAAAAAAAACTTGTTCGGTGGGATCAGTGATTGATCAGGCAGGACGACTGAGGGCCAGATAAAGCGGCGGTTTGCTTTGGGAAGGAAGAGCACGAATTATTGCCAAATTTTAAAACTAAGGCAATTTTGGAAGAGCCAGGAGGTACAAAATATTATGAAGATAAATGAGATTATAAAGAGGCGGTAAAAATTGAATACTGGTAAGGCTCATATTTATTATAACACAGGTACAAGTGTTGGTTAGACTGTGTACTGAGGAAAGAAAAAGTTATATATTTTGATGATTTATATACAAAATTACAAAGGGCCGTTTATCGGGACCTCCCCTCTAAATTTGCTAAATTTCAGGTTTTACCCCCTCGTACATTTGAAATTACAAAAACCTCCCCTATAAGTTTACATTTCAAATATACATGCCCCCCAAAGAAAGTATTTTTGTGCAAGGATGTTATGAATGTTGAACCTCCACACCCTTTTTTCCACTCCAAAACCCTGGTCTAAGGTTGGAGGGGCGGGGCTAATATAAGTTCGAGAGGACCGTCTGGGTAGGTGGTGTGGACTAATCAAGCATGCCTATTTTTGGTTCATGCTGACCATCCAACACGCCCCCTCAGCGTGAACCATGCTCTGATACCATGTTAGACCTCCGCACCCTTTTTTCCACTCCAAGACCCGGGTCTTGGAGTGGAAAAAAGGGTGCGGAGGTCTATGTTGAACCTCCGCACCCTTTTTTCCACTCCAAAATCCGGGTCAAAGGTTGGAGGAGCGGGCTAATATAAGTTCGAGAGGACCGTCTGGTAGGCGGTGTGGGACTAATCAAGCATGTCTATTTTTGGTTCATGCTGACCGTCCAACAATGAAATATAAACTTACAGGAGAGGATTTTGCAATTTCGAAACAGAGAGGGGTGAGACCTGTAATTATGCTAACTTCTAGGGGAAGATTTCGTAATTATTCCAATATATAATTTAAGACAATAGATAAAAAATTCAGAGAAATGAACAAATTGGATGCATTAGAACCTACGAGCGAAGATAATAAGATCTTAGTTGAAGAAGAGAACATTGAGGAAAGAAAAAAATACACACTTATAATGAGAGTTTTAGGTAAAAAAAATTGGAAAAACATAACGATAGGTACGACGAGGCATCTTAAACATTAATCCAAGAACGTGAACTGCAATTAGCTTTAAACGAATAAACATAAATGTATGATTTTAGGTTCACATGAGGTAAATATTGAGATTTGGACTTATGGGGGATAATACAATTCAATGGACAGGCTCCTTTAATTAATTTTTGAAAATTATGATTATAAACTGCCCCTGGAAGAAACATTTTGGTACCAATATTTAAGAACAAAGGATATAGTTAAAACACATGATAACCACCCAAAACTAATTGGTTTGTGGTAGAGGGACCCATAATCTATATTAAGTGTACGAGGTTATATGAGTTTCCCGGCTGTGGGTCTATATTCATGACACTCCCGTAAAAATGCAACGTCTCTAGCGTCTAAAAATTGATTTTTATTTTTAATTGAGTGACAAGTGAACGAGACATTAGACATAACCTGTTCTCATTGTTAGATATAGAGTACATTATCAAGGTTTTGAAAACCGGACCGGACATCAAACCGGCCGAGGGAAAGGTTCAAGGTTGAACCGGTTAAACCGGGGTCGAACCGTTATATATATATATCTATATATTATATATATATATATATATTATATTTGTATAAATATATTTGAATATATCTTTTTATAACATACGCATAATTATAATATACACATAAATAAATATGAAATATACATTATATAATACGAGCATCTGCGCACGGGCTACGCCCGTGCTCGATGCTCTTTGGGATTTAAGCCCCCCGCCTCATCCGGCGGGCTTCGCCCGCCTGCACAGCTGAACCATTGCTAAGTCACAACATGAGAATTTATTTAGACAATCCAGTTCATTATCCAGGGGATTTGTAATTAAGTTAATTATGAGAGTTATTAATACCCTTATATCTTATTAGTGAGTTAAGAGCGGGATGAATTAAATGAGTAACAATTGTTATTAAGTATTTAAATCTTATTATGAATTAAGGGAGTGATGAATTCCAGGCGGGATTTAGTCCCACACCGCCATCTCTCTCTCATGTCGTACTATATCTCTCGGCCTTAACTCTCTCATGCTCTCTCTCCGCCTAACTCTCTCTCTCTCCGCCGAACTCTCTCTCTCTCTCTCTCTCTCTCTCTCTCTCTCTCTCTCTCTCTCTCTCTCGCGTAACTCTCTCTCTCTCCCTCTCTCTCTCTCTCCGCGTAACTCTCTCTCTCTCTCTCTCCTCCGCGTAACTCTCTCTCTCTCAGCCCTAAATCTCTCTTGCCCCGTGTCCTCTCTCTCTCTCTCTCTAGCCTAAATCTCTCTCTCATTGTCCTATTATTACACCGCCTAAATTCTCTCTCTCTCATGTCCTATTATATCTCCGCCTAACTCGTCTCTCTCGCTCCGCCTAAATCTCTCTTGCTCGGTCCTCCAGCCGAATTATTTAGGAATACCTATTTTTTTATTTGTAATCATTATAAAAATTAACGGCATGAGATCTGATGGAGCTCAATCAGACGGCCTATAATAGCGTGACTGACACCATACTAAAGATTCTTATTAGTATAGATATAGTACTAAATTACAAGTACTAATATTATTTATATTTATTATATAAGTTTTGGAAATTTATTACAATAATTAACGAACTATATTTATATAAATTAATATGAATATAATTATATTATATATAATATATATTCACTCAAAACAACAAATCTAATTGGTGTAGTGGTTGCAGGCAGTGGGAGTTTTAGGAGTGGTTCAGCTCAAATCCTGTCATTCCTCTATTTTTTTAGATTTAAAGAGGCAAATTGGGACCCGCCCGGGTTGTTTGAAAATCGGCCCAGTTTCCGGTTAACCGGTCCAACCGCCCGGTTAATCGATTCTGGACCGGTTTTCAACAGAGGAGGTTTTAAGAGCTTGACCGGACTGGTCGGCGGTCCGACCGGTTGAACCGGCCAGTCCGGTCCGGCTTTCATAACATTGAACATTATTGTGGTAGAGTTAGCTTAGGAGCATCTTGGGTGTTGTGGGCACCCTCCCTTGTACATGTATATATATATATTCCTATTGTTTATGCGAATAGAACTCACTCAATTATTCAATCCTATCATGGTATCAGAGCCAAAGACAACCACACCCAAGCCACTCTTCCCGAACGCGCGCGTCTCCACCGCTCCATCCCGTCTCCCGCTCCTATTTCGATGGTCGATCGATCGTCGCTGGTGATCCCCGCGACCCTATCGGCTTCTGCCGCTACTTCTCGTGACCCGTCCATGCCCTTATCGCTTCTCGCGACCCGTCCCTGCACTTATCGGGATCAAAGCTATCCAGTTGGCTTCTGTCGCTGCTTCTCGCGACCCGTCCCTGCCCTTATCATGGTTATACCCTGATCGATCCAGTCTATCGTGCGACGCCTTCTGCTTGCTGCTCGAACGAGATGCCCGATCCAGTTCGAAGACAAGCGAAGAACGCTTGCTGCTCCTGCCGATCTAGTTCGACGACGAAGAAGTCCAGTTCGCAAGTGCTCCGCCTTCTCCCGATCGCCTTAGTGTGTTCCGTGACGTCCTCAGTGAGGCCTTCAACAACATCTTTAGTGTCGCAACCCTTGTTCTAGGCCGCTGGTCCTCCTTCGCTGCCTCCTGCGGCCACCGGACCGGCTATTCTCGTGCAACCCTGTTGTTCTCGATGTCGAATCGACACAGCCATCGTCGATTCCTGCCATTTTCCTGCCGCCGGATGATCCCGCGGCCCCGACCTTCTCAGTTCATCATCTCGATGGCCTCCGATGCTCGTCCTCCTCTGAAACCTTCTGCAGCTCAGTCTGGTGCTTCTCGCCGCTCAGCTGTCTGCTGCAATTACTATCATGGCGCACATTATACTCACTTTTCGGCTTTGGTGCAGTATCTCTTTGTATCTACGCTTGCTCAGTTGATTGCCCAGCAATTCTCCCAACAGTAGGCTTCACTGCCTCGCTCCTCTGCCTCCCCTCTTCCACCGGCTGCTTCTGACGCTTTTGTCTGTCAGCTGGCTGCCTCCGCTCCTGCAGATATCACTCCCTCTGACTGGTTGCTCAACTCAGGAACCTCCTTTCACATGACATATAATGCTACCCACCTCTTGTCATATCAGCCTGTTTCCTCTGCCCTTAGTATCATGGTAGCAGATGACAACATTCACTCAATCACCAGTCGTGACCTCCTTCATACCAACCACTTTTATGTTTCTGATATTGCCTATATACCCAAGTTATCCGTGAACCTCATCTCCGTCAGCCAGCTCACATCCTACGGTTGTCTTGTTACCTTTGATGAGTTTACATGTCGTGTGCAGGATAGTCTGACTGGGGCACTCCTTGGAGTTGGTTGTTGTAATAGCGGGGTGCACGTCCATGATCGTCTCCATCTTCCATCCTCTACCTCGTCACCGACAACTTCTACTTTTTATCTTCCATCGGTGGGCTTCTTTCAATGACATTATCGCCGTGGTCATCCTAGTGGTTCACGTCTTGCGACTCTCATCAGTCATGTCTTTCTTGGTCATGTTCCTGTTGATCGGTCTCACTCTTGTACGGGTTGTAAGCTTGGTAAACAATTACAACTCTCATATCCGTCTAGTGAGTCTAGGTCTCAACGTCCTTTTGACCTACTTCATTCTGATGTTTGGGGTCCCGCACCTTTTGTATCCAAGGGCGGACACAAGTACTATGCTAATTTTTGTTGTTGATTATTCGCATTATAGTTGGGTGTACTTTATGCATTCTCGTTGAATTTTTTTTTCAGATTTATGTTACTTTTTTTGTGTGTACACACAGTTCACCGCTTCCTTGTGTGTTTTTTTGTTTTGATTCAGGGAGCAGTATCTCTTTCATGCTTTTCGAGATCTGCTAGCTACCCACGACACTCTCCCTCAGCTTGCATGTCTCAGTGCTCATGCTCAGAATAACACCTTTGAAAGAAAGCATCGTCGCACTATTGAGACAGTCCGCACCCTTCTTATCTCTTATCACATTCCTCCTCATTTTTGGGCTGAGGCTATGTCTGTCGTTGTTTATCTTATTAACCTGCAATTTTCCACTTTCCTTCAAGGTTAGTGTCTTGGTAAGTGTATGTACTCTCGACCCCCACGTTACACTCATCTTTGTGTTTGTGGTTATCGGTGTTATGTTCTACTCCCTCCACGTGAGCGTATCAAACTCTCTGCTCAGTTTGTTCATTGTGTCTTTCTTGGATACAGTATTGAACACAAGGGATATCAATGTTATGACCATGTTGCATGTCGACTTCGCATCTCACGTGATGTCACTTCTGACAAGTCTCACCCTTTCTTCA
This sequence comes from Platanthera guangdongensis, assembly GCA_039583875.1. Lineage (NCBI taxonomy): Eukaryota > Viridiplantae > Streptophyta > Magnoliopsida > Asparagales > Orchidaceae > Platanthera > Platanthera guangdongensis. Next base: position 8,250,594 of record CM077147.1, on the reverse strand, counting down.
TGTCCTCTATCCCCTTGACCTCACACTCATATGTTACTCCCTCTGACGTGCAGTTTCTCACTCTTCCCATCTCCCAGCCACATATATGCTCTCCTCTGATATGTCCACCACCTCTTCCCTTGTCGCAGTCAACTCTGTCACCTCCTCTTCCCTTGACACTGTCTAATTTTTCACCTCCTCACTCCTCTTCGTCACACACTTCTCCCTCTGATGAGTTGTCCACTTGGGATCGTATCACTCCTCTTCAATATCATTATACTCGTCGTCCTCCTCCTATTCCCTCGCCTCCAGTTCTCCCAAACTCGGATTATGTCTCTTCCAGCGAGTGTCCTGCGGATGATCCTTATGTGCGTCGTAGCCCACCTCGTGAGAGACGTCCTCCCAACCGTCTTAGCTTGCTACCCTACAACTGGACCTACCTGCCCTTCCTACTACTGCATGTAGTACTCCAGAGCCGACTTCCTACCGTGAGGTTGCCCAGATACCTGAGTGGCAAATTGCTATGTCTGTTGAGTTGGAGGCTCTTAAGCACACTCGTACATGGGACATTGCTTCACTTCCACCTGGTGTTCTTCATGTTACTTGCAAGTTGCTATGTATGGTGTTGTTCATATTACTTACAAGTGGGTCTTCAAGATCAAGACTCGCTCTGATGGTTCTGTGGAGAGGTACAAGGCTCAGCTAGTTGCTCATGGTTTTCAGCAGGAGCAGGGGAGAGACTATGATATGACTTTTGCTCCAGTCGCTCACATGACTACGATTCAGACTCTTATTGTTGTTGCAGCTGTTCGTCACTGGTCTCTATTACAGCTCGACATGAAGAATGTCTTTCTTCACGGTGATCTTCAGCAGGAGGTATGCATGCTTCCTCCTAGTTTATCCTCTCCTCCCGACCTCGTCTGTCGCTTGAGGAGAGCTCTTTATGGGCTCAAGCAGGCGCACCACGCGTGATTTGCACATTTCAGCACAGCCATTATAGTCGCTGGTTTCCAGCCTTGTCCACATGATCTAGCTCTGTTCGTGCACTCCTCTCGTGGTCGAACACTTCTGTTACTTTACGTGGATGATATGATTATTACGGGTGATGATCCTTCTCATGTGGCATTCGTCAAGTATCACCTTCAGTAGCAGTTTCAGATGACTAGCCTTGGACGGCCGAACTACTTCTTGGGCCTTGAGGTCAGCTCTATAGACCGCGGTTTTCAGCTCTCTCAACAGCGTTACACATCAGATTTCCTAGCTCGGGTTGTTGTCTCTGACTCTCGCACAGTGGACGCCCCTATGGAGCTTCACCTTCAGTTACGACCAGATGATGGGGTTCCACTCTCTGGTCCTACTAATTGTCGCCACCTCGTTCGGAGTCTTGCCTACCTCTCCATTACTCAATCCGACATTGCCCGTGTTGTTCATGTGTTGAGCCAGTTTGTTAGTGCGCCCACCTCTGTGCATTACAGTCACCTGTTGCGGCACCTGCGCTATATCTGGGAGACGACTTTTCGTGGTCTCTTCTTCTCCAGCAGTAGTTCTCAACAGCTCCGTGCTTACTCGGATGCTACATGAGTTAGTGATCCAGTTGACCATCGCTCTATCACCGGTTTCTGTCTGGTCTTGAGTTCTTCACTTATTGCATGAAAGTCCAAGAAACAGACTGAGGTTTTTCGTTCTAGCTCTGAGGCTGAGCTTCGAGCCATGGCTACCACCACTGAAGATATTATTTGGCTCTGTTGGCTTTTTGAGGACCTTGGTGTCTCTTCTCCAGATCTCACTCCACTCTACTGTGATAACACCAGTGTCATTCAGATTAATCTAAACCCGGCGAAGCACTCACTCTCCAAGCATATCGCGGTGGATGTTTTCTTCCTACATGAGCACTATGGTCGTGACACCCTTACTCCTTCATTTTCTTCCTATGTGAGCACTATGATCCCCCGTGAGTTTGCGGGGGGGGGGGTAGACATAGGGTACATTATTGCGGTAGAGTTAGCTTACGCGCACCTTGGGTGTTATGGGCACCCTCCCTTGTGCATGTGTATATATTCCTAATGTTTATGTGAATAGAACTCACACAATTATTCAATCCTATCACTCATTAAATTAAAGCATATGAATTAAACCCAAAACCAATTGACATAGTGAGCTTTCCCATGGAAGCAGCACCGTCCATACCACATCTGAGCGTGTTGAGGCTTTCTCCACCCTCTGGCTAATGAGCCCTCATCATCTCGCGATCTTTCCCAAGTTTTTTGTGGTCATCCACGTTTTGTTCTACCATCCATCTTGCATTGATCCAATTCTCGTCTCTCTCTCTCACCATGAGCATCACGAGAAGATTCAGATATTCATTGAATTACTTAGTAGTCGTGGTAACTATCCTTAGTAGCAAGCTCCTTTCGTAATATGCTACCACCTCCATCGTGTGACTTATGATCCTCATGTTACCACATCTGAGTAATGGTGTTGTGATGATGGACAAATGCATGCGTAGATGTTAACTCCAGGCGAAGGAACTCTATGAGCTTGTACCACATGAGCTTGCTAACAATGTGGGATGAGCTTTGTTCGTTTTATTCTGTCCAAGATAGACTGAAACACTTGTATGATATACTTGGTGAGCTCAACTCCCTATGCTGGAGCTACTGAAGATATGCAATCGATGATGGCATTAGCTTATGGAGTTTTCAATGCTTGGCTCTGGCATCAACCCTTGACCACTGATTCGACTGCTTAACATGAAGTTGTTGTCATTGTGATGATAGTGGACATGGCTGCACCTTATCTCCACAAAATTTGATCAAATATCCTCTCTGTGACGACGGATCCTTCCCTTTCGGTCCTCTAATGACGCCATTTCTTCCATGATTCTTCATCAACAGGACTGTCCTGCATCAATCCCTACCACTGATAATGTTGGCGGGCGTTAGGGCAACTACGTAGCACTGGTTCATTTTGTGGCAAGCCAAATTATACTAAAGCTGTGTTAAAAGAAGCATGGGTATGCTATGAGACTCCTTGTATCTCGTGACCGGCGGAGGTGCAATGGCGGCGGGGGAAGAGTTGCGCCGAACGGGATTTCTGCGGACGGCGGAAGCCTATTGCGAGATTTTGGCTAGGGCAAACTCACAGGTTTCTTCCCGTGGGTTTAGAGAGAGAGGGATAGGAGATAAGAAAATAAGAGAGAGAGAGAGAGATTTCTTGATTCTAATTTCGGCATACCAAACAAGGTCTAACCGGCCACATAAGTAGGTTCACAACATGCCCCTCATTTGGGCTTACGACATATGGGTAAAATACTATAAAAATTAACACACATAAATTTAAGATAAATGGCGTCGTCACGCCGCATAACATCTCCGCCCCCGTCCGAAGACAGTTTGTCCTCAAACTGGATCGAACGGTATTGTTGTGTCTTCTCCGCCTATCGCGTCCTCACTGGGAGGATTATCTACTTCGAGCCAAAATAAACGTTTGCATCGATGTCCTGACGTGAAATGTTCATCACAATTGTAACACAAGCATTTCTCGCGATGCTCCACCGTCTCGGGGCAGGTCAAACGGCGGCGAACAGTAGGCCGCAGTGGATCGTCCCGGAGTGGAGCCCTGTCAGGCAAGCTGGCTAGAGAGTAAGTGTCTTGATAGTCCCGACGTCCTAAAGGCAGACGATCAAATAGGAGTCGCCGTTCACAAGCCCTGGTGAGGCTCATAGCTGTTTTGAGATCACGTGGCAGAAGGAATTCCACATTTCATCGTAATCGCTCGTGAAGGTCGGAGGTGAAGAGGGGAACTTGCTGCTCCGGTAAGACGGACGTTGCCCTGTACAGTAGAATTTGGAATTGTTCCAGATAAGTGTCGATGACGCCGTCCTGTTTGAGATTCACCAGATCTCCGAGTGGGTTACCCAGTAGAGCAGGACCAAACCTCAGGGTGCAGGCCGTACTGAAATCCGCCCATGAAAGGTTGGGGTGTTTGTGCATTAGTTGTGTGAACCACAATTGTGCCGGCCCAAGTGGACGGAGGCGATGTCGACACGTTATTCATCGGGTGTGTGTTGGTTGACGAAGAAAATATCACAACGGGTGAGCTCAGGAAGGGGATCTTCGCGGCCCTCGTAGATGGGAAAGTCCATCCGGATAGTTCGTGCGTAGGCAGGGTAGTCCGCGCATGTAGGAGTGGAGGAGTCCACACGGCTTGTCATGGGTGATCGGACGTGGTCAGAAGCGGAGGAGAAGGCATCTCCTATAGGGCATCCAAACGTGCGTTGAGCACATCCATTTGGAGTTCTGAGTCGCGATCATGGTATAGAAGGGTTCCATGACCCAGGCGAGCGACGGAGCACTATCATCCATCGTGAATAGGGATGGGCGGCTAGCCGGTGGTGTTGGAAGCAGGCCGGCGGAGGAGAGGGACCGCTGGGTAGTGGTTGCGGGGCTAGGAAGGCGGACGAGAGTTGATGAAGGGCCGGCGTGGGTGCTGGACTGCAGATCTGCGGCCGAAGGGTTGGGGGGGGGGTGTGCTGGAGCGGAGAAATCGCCGGAAGAAGAGTCGGCGCTTGGCCACTGTGTTTGCGCGTGGGGGATGGGAGAGCGTACCAGAGCGGGAGAAGCGCGGGAGATGAAGAGGCCGGAACCTAGCTCCGATACATGTTTGTTATGAGCCTCCTTCTTGGATCTCGTGACCGGCGGAGGCGCAATGGCGGCGGGGGAAGAGTTGCGCCGATCGGGATTTCTGCGGACAGCGGAAGCCTGTTGCGAGATTTCGGCTAGGGCAAACTCACGGGTTTCTTCCCGTAGGTTTAGAGAGAGGGATAGGAGATGAGAAAATAAAAGAGAAATTTCTTGGTTCTAATTTCTGCATACCAAACAAGGTCTAACCGGCCACATAAGTAGGTTCACAACATGCCCCCCATTTGGGCTCACGACATATGGGTAAAATACTATAAAAATTAACACACATAAATTTAAGATAACTAACGTCGTCACGCCACATAACAGGGTACAACCCAACAATCATAGCAACCCCATGCAGCCTCCCCTAGCAACATTTCCATTCCTACTATGGATGCTTCTAGACTATGGTTTGAGGACATTCTTTGATGCCACCGTGGATTACTTGCTTAACAATCTTCACCCGTTCTTATGTCTTTTGCGGCAATGGAAGAAATATCATGTTTATCTCAAGTGCGTTTTTGATTTAAATTTTGGTGTTATGATCCATAAGACGCATAGGAACCTCTACATTCCAAAACTACTTCACCAAGATATATTAATGTCACTAATGGAGAAACGGTGTCACCGCCCATGTATTCGGATCGAGAATAGTGCAACTACCACTACAAAAGTTAGCTTTGTCGTTTAAGTTCCTGTTTCTTATTTCGATTTATTATTTGTTACTAGTCTAAGTCAAGATCATAACTGCTCAATAACTTTCTACACTTCTTTGTAATACCAGGTCGTGAAGTATAGTTAGAAGAAGTCAGCTGGAGAGCAGGCTCTATATCCCGTTGATTCCCACTCTTGTTGACTGATATCGCCATCTTGGAATCCTCCACATTCCTCCGAAAGGGTTTTTGTTCCCAATTTGAAATTTTCTAATTTTTTTATTATGGTCATGATATATAGAAAGCATATCATTCTACCTTTCCTTCTCATCCAACTAGAAGTGATGCTCCCATCTAAATTTTAATGTATAATAATGTCCCTAAAAAACTTTTAGGCCCTCTGATTTTAAAATGTGACACTTTATAGATGATAACTCAAGATTAATGTAGCTATATCCCTTTATTACTAAAATTTGTACTTCCTACGTTTGACATCCTCCACAATACCTCTTGCCCATATAAACCACGACAAAATGGTGTTGCAAAATGCAAAAAATCATCATTTGTTTGAGGTAACCAGGCGCATGTGTTCAAAATTAATGGTACACTTCTAGACTGAGACTTTGATATTATGACGGTCTACTATCTCATCAACAATCCCCCTTCCCATGTTCTCAATTTTTCTAGTGTATTTAGATGCATATAGTATATCAATCATCTGGGTCCTAGTGGACAAATGGCACCCCTTGCGACCAAATATATTTTTGTTGGGTATTCGGAACACAGAAAGGGTACATTTGTTATTCCCAACTACTTGGAAAAAGTGTGACCGAAGCTGATGTCACCTTCAACAACCCCTCCTCACTAGAACCCTCAAATCTTCTCACAACTAATTTCGTCCTCCAATACCAGCAATTCCATCTCCGCCAGCTCATCCATCATCTATTAAATATTTTGTCCACCACATATATCACCATCCGGACCCACCACATGCGGATGATACTCATGTGTCAAAGGACCATCTCATTTGTTGAAGCCAAAATTGACCTCTGTGGAGTTCGGGGTCCCTGGAAAGAGGTGACCTCACACCTACTACGCCCGGAGGAACGTCACGGACCAAAGATCAAGAAGCTAGAAACAGACCCTCGGCTCTAACGCGGAGGTCCCACCTCACACCCGGAAGGCTACCTGAGCACTTCCCCTCCCTAGCCAATGCTCGAGCTAGGGTGCCTTGAAGAGCTCTCTCAACTCTACCAAGAAGAAGCTAAGGGAGGAGAAAACTAAGAAAAGGATACTCTCCAAGGCACCCAAGGGGGTCTATTTATAGTTTTTCCAAGTCCTGGGGGTAAAAAGACCGAAATACCCTTACGCCCAAAAAGCCTTGGGCCAATAGAAAACAACCACGCCGGGAGGCAGAACGGTAAAAACAGGGGGGGAAGGGCGAGACCCTGGCCCCTGGCCGGTCTCGCCACACCAGGCCGCCAAGCGGAAGGAGGCGGGGGAGAGACCCTGGCCCCCGGCCGGTCTCGCCCCGCCAGGCCGCCAAGCAAAAGGAGGCGGGGACGAGACCCTGGCCCCCGGTCGGTCTCGCCCCACCAGGCCGCCAAGCAGAAGGAGGCGGGGGCGAGACCCTGGCCCCCGGCCGGTCTCGCCCCACCAGGCCGCCAAGCAGAAGGAGGCGGGGGCGAGACCCTGGCACCGCGCCGGTCTCGCCCCACCAGGCCGCCAAGCAGGAGGAGGCGGGGGCGAGACCCTGGCCCCCGGCCGGTCTCGCCCCGCCAGGCCGCCAAGCAGAAGGAGGCGGGGGCGAGACCCTGGCCCCCGGCCGGTCTCGCCCCCGCCAAGCCGCCAAGCAGAAGGAGGCGGGGGCGAGACCCTGGCCCCCGGCCGGTCTCCCCCACCAGGCCGCCAAGCAGAAGGAGGCGGGGGCGAGACCCTGGCCCCCGGCCGGTCTCTCCCCGCCAGGCCGCCAAGCAGAAGAAGGCGGGGGCGAGACCCTGGCCCCCGGCCGTCTCGCCCCGCCAGGCCGCCAAGCAGAAGGAGGCGGGGCGAGACCCTGGCCCCCGGGTCTCGCCCCGCCAGGCCGCCAAGCAGAAGGAGGCGGGGGCGAGACCCTGGCCCCCGGCCGGTCTCGCCCCGCCAGGCCGCCAAGCAGAAGGAGGCGGGGGCGAGACCCTGGCCCCCGGCCGGTCTCGCCCCGCCAGGCCGCCAAGCAGAAGGAGGCGGGGGCGAGACCCTGGCCCCCGCCGGTCTCGCCCCCGCCAGGCCGCCAAGCAGAAGGAGGCGGGGGCGAGACCCTGGCCCTCGGCCGGTCTCGCCCCACCAGGCCGCCAAGCAGAAGGAGGCGGGGGCAAGACCCTGGCCCCCGACCGGTCTCGTCCCACCAGGCCGCCAGGCACCTATCGGGACGGGGCGGGTGTTAGCCAACTTGTCGCACCCGCCCCCCCAAAAGAGGGCCACTGGGGGGAGGTAGATTTTTCCTCCCCCTTGTTTGGGGCCCACTCCTCGCGAATACGGGGTTGTACACAATCCCCGCTCTTTTCGAGGTTGGTACAAGCACGGAAAGAAATGTCCAACCCCAACGTATTCGAGGAGTGTGACTTTCCTGCGGGGTCAACCTGCCATGTCAGCAATGGGATCCTGGGTGGCGAGACCTCCTCTGGCTAAAAAATACTTCACCCCCCCCCCAGAGGGGTCAACCAGCCCTGTCAGCTAGTGAGAGCCTGACAGCGGAATCATCATCGGAGCTAAGGATTTGGCTTCCATGAGAGATCAACCTGCCCTGCCAGCTAGATGAGAGCCTGACAGCGGAATCCATCTCGGAGCAAAGGACTTGGCTTCCACGAGAGATCAACCTGCCCTGCCAGCTAGATGAGAGCCTGACAGCGGAATCCATCTCGGAGCAAAGGGCTTGGCTTCCACGAGAGATCAACCTGCCCTGCCAGCTAGATGAGAGCCTGACAGCGGAATCCATCTCGGAGCTAAGGGCTTGGCTTCCACGAGAGATCAACCTGCCCTGCCAGCTAGATGAGAGCCTGACAGCGGAATCCATCTCGGAGCTAAGGGCTTGGCTTCCACGAGAGATCAACCTGCTCTGCCAGCTAGGTGAGAGCCTGGTAGCGGAATCCATCCCGAGGTGAGACCTTCCCACCCTCCGAGAGATCAACCTGCCCTGCCAGCTAGATGAGAGCCTGACAGCGGAATCCATCTCGAGGTGAGACCTTCCCACCCTCCGAGAGATCAACCTGCCCTGCCAGCTAGGTGAGAGCCTGGCAGCGGAATCCATCTCGAGGTGAGACCTACCCCACCCTCCGAGAGATCAACCTGCCCTGCCAGCTAGGTGAGAGCCTGGCAGCGGAATCCATCCCGAGGTGAGACCTACCCCACCCTCCGAGAGATCAACCTGCCCTGTCAGCTAGGTGAGAGCCTGACAGCGGAATCCATCCTGAGGTGAGACCTACCCAACCCTCCGAGAGATCAACCTGCCCTGCCAGCTAGGTGAGAGCCTGGCAGCGGAATCCATCCCGAGGTGAGACCTTCCCACCCTCCGAGAGATCAACCTGCCCTGCCAGCTAGGTGAGAGCCTGGCAGCGGAATCCATCTCGAGGTGAGACCTACCCCACCCTCCGAGAGATCAACCTGCCCTGTCAGCTAGATGAGAGTCTGGCAGCGGAATCCATCCCGAGGTGAGACCTACCCCACCCTCCGAGAGATTAACCTGCCCTGCCAGCTAGGTGAGAGCCTGGCAGCGGAATCCATCCCGAGGTGAGACATTCCCACCCTCCGAGAGATGAACCTGCCCTGCCAGCTAGATGAGAGCCTGACAGCGGAATCCATCTCGAGGTGAGACCTTCCCACCCTCCGAGAGATCAACCTGCCCTGTCAGCTAGGTGAGAGCCTGGCAGCGGAATCCATCTCGAGATGAGACCTACCCCACCCTCCGAGAGATCAACCTGCCCGGCCAGCTAGATGAGAGCCTGACAGCGGAATCCATCTCGAGGTGAGACCTCTAGGCATCCACGAGAGGTACCACCGACACTGCCCAGCTAGTGAGAGCCTGGGCAGCGGGACCGTCTCGGAGCAAAAGAACTAGGCATCTCAATCAGACCTTACCAAATCCTACATCCTCAAACGGGGAAAAATAGATGGACCTCTGTGGAGTTCGACCTACCCCACCCTCCGAGAAATCCTACATCCACGCTCACCGCACCAAAGTGTTGAAGCCAAAATTGACCTCTGTGGAGTTCGGGGTCCCTGGAAAGGGGTGACCTCACACCTACTACGCCCGGAGGAACGTCACGGACCAAAGATCAAGAAGCTAGAAACAGACCCTCGGCTCTAGCGCGGAGGTCCCACCTCACACCCGGAAGGCTACCTGAGCACTTCCCCTCCCTAGCCAATGCTCGAGCTAGGGTGCCTTGAAGAGCTCTCTCAACTCTACCAAGAAGAAGCTAAGGGAGGAGAAAACTAAGAAAAGGATCCTCTCCAAGGCACCCAAGGGGGTCTATTTATAGTTTTTCCAAGTCCTGGGGGTAAAAAGACCGAAATACTCTTACGCCCAAAAAGCCTTGGGCCAATAGAAAACAACCACGCCGGGGGCAGAACGGTAAAAACAGGGGGGGCAAGGGCGAGACCCTGGCCCCCGGCCGTCTCGCCCCGCCAGGCCGCCAAGCGGAAGGAGGCGGGGGCGAGACCCTGGCCCCCGCCGGTCTCTCTCGCCCCGCCAGGCCGCCAAGCAAAAGGAGGCGGGGGCGAGACCCTGGCCCCCGGCCGGTCTCGCCCCACCAGGCCGCCAAGCAGAAGGAGGCGGGGGCGAGACCCTGGCCCCCGGCCGGTCTCGCCCCACCAGGCCGCCAAGCAAAAGGAGGCGGGGGCGAGACCCTGGCACCGGCCGGTCTCTCGCCCCACCAGGCCGCCAAGCAGGAGGAGGCGGGGGCGAGACCCTGGCCCCTGGCCGGTCTCGCCCCGCCAGGCCGCCAAGCAGAAGGAGGCGGGGGCGAGACCCTGGCCCCCGGCCGGTCTCGCCCCGCCAGGCCGCCAAGCAGAAGGAGGCGGGGGCGAGACCCTGGCCCCCGCCGGTCTCGCCCCGCCAGGCCGCCAAGCAGAAGGAGGCGGGGGCGAGACCCGGGCCCCCGGCCGGTCTCGCCCCGCCAGGCCGCCAAGCAGAAGGAGGCGGGGGCGAGACCCTGGCCCCCGACCGGTCTCGCCCTGCCAGGCCGCCAAGCAGAAGGAGGCGGGGGCGAGACCTTGGCCCCCGGCGGTCTCGCCCCACCAGGCCGCCAAGCAGAAGGAGGCGGGGGCGAGACCTTGGCCCCCGGTCGGTCTCGTCCCACCAGGCCGCCAGGCACCTATCGGGACGGGGCGGGTGTTAGCCAACTTGTCGCACCAGCCCCCCAAAAGAGGGTCACTGGGGGGAGGTAGATTTTTCCTCCCCCTTGTTTGGGGCCCACTTCTCGCGAATACGGGGTTGTACATCATTGCTCTTTGCAAAGTTAAGTACTCAAATACAACCCATGTTTCTCGAATTTTATTCTTTTCATTGCATAGCTCCACATATTAACACATTATGTCGCCGCCTGGATGTTGTAATGCCTCGTGAACAAAAAACAGAGTGGTAATCAAAGAGAGAGAGAGAGATGAAAAAGGTAGCTTTTTGGACAAACCGTACTTGGGATCTAGTTCCTTTACCTCTTGGATAGTCTCTGTTTGTCGGAGTAGGGTTTCAGGGTTGAACATAATTTGGATGATTTTGAGTGCTTAAAGGTTTGGATCGCGGCCCGGGGATTTACTCAGTAACATAAGATGATTATGAAGAGATATTTTCACACCATCCCAGTCATTGGGTAATATCGCTCGTATCCCCAATCGAACACCATCGTATACACGCAACCTCCCTCATTGTGCCCCCAATAACTACGGCTCGGCCTCAGTCTGCATTAATTCCCTTTCGGCCTTCGTTTTTCATTGTTCTCGACACCCTTGTTTGGTGCATTCCCCATACCCAAGCCATAAGAGATGCATGCATCAACATCGTGGAATCGTCACTGTCCCTTCGCCTCTCATCAATCCAAGCTACTCTCCTTTGCATCGAAGCATGGCTTACTCAACCACCCGCCCGACTCCATCTGCCACTTCCGCCACAGCCAAGCCATCGTCCCCTTCTTGTTTGTCCTTTGAACCACTCTCTCGGCATACCGACGGTGACCACCTACAAACCACGAGCTCTTGAAGTTCCACACTTCAATGGATCAGATCCCTTTGAATGGATTGTCAAGGCTAAGTAATTTTATGACCTCCACTAGACACGGGAGGCACAAGAAGTTCCAATTATTCTCTTGGGGAAGAAAGACTACGCTCTCCACTCGGTGTGATAGCTTCGTCAATCTATCTAGGGCCTCATGTGGGAGGACATGCTGTGAGAACTCTTAAAACGGGCCCCGAAAGGGCTCAAGCAAGACTGGTGGTTCTCGAGGTGTATCGGGATCTCGGAACCAGACTGGGGGTCCGATACGACACCCACTACTTTTTCTTCTGTATACTACATAATTTTTTTTATACTTTACCCCTAGGATTGGGGATCGTATTAATAGAACTTTCGTTCGCTGGAAGACCATGCTTGAAGTTATATCAAGAGCATGGGGTTGTTTTCTTCTCCTCTTCTTCCCCTCTCCCTCTCTTCTTCTTCCTGGTTAAGCGATCGGTGTAGGTTTGATATGGACATGGATGCCAATGTGAAGCTCTCCCCTACCACTTCTACTTTGGATTTGTTGTTACTTAATCTAGAATATTATCAACAATTTAGTTGATAAGTTGATCCGTTTGACGGCCATATATCCGGCCGGGCAGCATGGTCTCTCCATATAAACTTCATCCAATTTACCATGTTGAAAGGCATTCAAATATGTAGGTGGTAGTGTCCTAGCACGAGAGGTAGTAAGAGAAATAATCAGTCATATGCCAGACCATTTCAACATACAAATTCATGATTTTTTTCATGAATGATCTTCCAGATCATTCAGAAACAGTTACGCACACACATTTGCCCAAGCAAACCCTCCTCGTCGAGACCACCGGAGCGCACATATGGAGATCATCGTGATAAATCTAGCTTGAGATTAATTAGTTTTGATAATTTAATTAATTACTATTGATTAGTTAATTCAATAATTGATATAAATTAATTAATTGGAATGTTAAAGCAATTATGTTGCCCTCCCTCATCTATTTAAGGGGGAGTAGGAGCGATAGTTTGTCTTTGGATGTTCTAGGTCTTTTAGGCTCTCATTTGAGAGAAGGTTCTTGGAAGACCCAACCTTCTTGAGCTTGGCCATAGCTTGTTACGGATTGTAGCTCGTGTTCTTTTCAGTAAATGCAATTCGGCTTTGTTCTCATTCTCTCGCTCATGACCAACAGAATTTCTGCTTCGTAACAACGGTCCGACCTGCCGCCCCATTCTGCTTGTTCCAAGACGTTTCCATTAGTCCAGCTAGCGTCCGGACTGTCGCAGAGTCCCCCCCCCACCCAGCGCCAAGCTGACTTCCCACCTCCACTCCATTGAATTCCGCCTCGACGCCATTGAATGTCTCCTCAACAAACAGTCCGCCTCCTTAGCCTCCCTGGAGGCCTTCGTGCAGAAGCTTCTCCAGCGATTTGACATTCCGGACCCCCGTACAGCCATCCACTCCACTTTGCCACCACCTTTTCTCTGTTTGTGGCCACCGCAACAGCAGCTCCCATCGTGGGCCTTCTTGGATTTTTTCGCTGCCAGGGTTGTTGCAGCCCCAACCCCTTGGTCTGGTCCCCGTTGACCTGCGACTGTCGAACCCTAGTATGATGTTGTTCCATCGACAATGCAAGCTGACGATGCCTTCGACGATGCCAGCCGACCAACAACGCTCAAGCTTCCGGAGAAGCCTCCCAACGATGTTATTCACCTGCAGCTTTTGATGCTGGCACCCTGGTCGGATTGGCTTCCTGAACTTCACCTCCAACCGGACGATGACCACAAAGATTCGCGCATCAGACTAGTCGACCCCTTCTCGTCGTCGTGCCTGCGATCTTCCCTGCCCTATGGTGCATCGACGCCTCCTGCCAGCTCTCCCGCAGAACCTTCCGACCTCTCGCCCTCGAAGCCCCAACGGCTCTCCCCGTTGATTCGCCTCCCCGATCAACGTCCCCTTTCAAATGCCTCGATCTGCACATTTTTCCTCTTAAAAAAGCCCAACGAGCCCACCCAAGCCGTTTCCCTGCAAGTCTTGTGGCCGCTAGCAAGGAGCATTTAATTGCAAGGAACATTATTGCAAGGAACATTCAATTAAACAAATCAAAAGGCCAATTTCATTGGTGTGTTTCCTAGATTTTTTGCTTTGTAAGAATGAGAGTGCATTTTGTATGTAAATGATTCATTATTGGATCAATACGGTTTTCATGGACCGAAAAACTGAATAAACTGACAGACACACTCATATAAAAATATAGGAAAAGCAAATTAAAAATAAACAAATCAACCAGATAAAAAACCTGCAGCATTTATCACAGAAGAATTTATCCTCTGCATTCAAAGTTTCTGTTGAACTGAAGTTCTTAAGACAACTTGTAATGGAACTATTTTGCTCAATATCCACGCTTAAATCAAAAAAAGTCTCATCCCTTGCAGTGACAGTCTCACATCTTAGGCATCTAGTCTCATTGGTCAATATACCCTGCATACAATAGTAGAGCATGGTAACACTGAAAGCAGTAGAAAAATATCTCACAATCTACAGAAATAATTTGCTAAAAAGAAATTCTATGGCTAAGATCTGATAATTTGTGTTCACCTGGAAACTTTTATGGACCCAGGTTATTTGAGGTTCCTTTTGAACACCATTAGATTGGAGATGGATTGACCCATTTGCAATATTTTCTGATTTTGAGGATGTTCCAAGGGAATCCTTTGCATTTGGTTCTTTCTCCAAGATATCAACAAGCTCATTGAGCATGAAATTCAAAAATTCATGAGCATCCTACATCAAGAAGGAATAGAATTAGTTCAGTTCTCATAACAAACTCACAGAAATTAAAAGGTAAAATGTAGAAAGCATCTAAAATAGCAACCCAACAACTCTAGTTATTAGTATTTCAGTCGAAATGGAATACGTTTCTTTGTAGCAATGTTACTCATTAACTTCACAATGACCAACGAAACATGTAGAAGAAGCCACTTTAAGTGAAAAGGAACTACCAAAGTCTCCATGAAGATGAAGATTGTCTTGTTATCTATGTTATTAAAAGCGCGTCTAAGGCTCAAGGCTCACCAGGCTCAGAGATTTGCGCCTCTGTTCACCTTATTTGCGCCTCCATGCGTCTTATTTGCGCCTTTGAAATATAAAAGGCGCGTCTGAGCAATATTTTTGTTGTAAATTTTTTCTTCAAAAAATAAGAAAAAAATAATATAAGAACCTAATAATTTTTTATTGATTTAGTGTTTGTGAAAGATAATTGTGCGTTGAGACTTAGATATGATGCAAGTGAACACATTGATTCTATTTTTTAAGAGATATAAACGATGGTAATGAATAATTAATTAGTAGACTATATGAAGAATTTGATCGAGAAGTTGAAATGATGTTTGATGCGGACTATTTAAAATATATGTGGATGCACCTTGCCTTTGTCAGACACGCACTTGCGTCTTGAGCCTTGTGCCTTGTGCCTAGGATCCAAAACCCCTTTGCGCTTTGGTGTGCATTGTACGTTTAATAACTAAGCTTGTTATGCAACATAAGGGAAGCGATTCCAGCATGTCCGTCTAAACCTCGACGGTAGCTTAAGCTGTTGATTGATCAGAGCAATTGCCAGATCTATATCTTCATCGTACATTACATAAAGAAAGATGGGCTACATTGTTGAACTGATAAAATATATGATGTGGGACAGGCATCACACCCGCCTGCCACCCTGGAGTCCCACCATGTGGCCCACCCTGGAATCCACCCGGGCGTCTTTATCAGGGTTGCAGGCTTGCAGCCCGTACACTGCAACTAGCTCTCCGTCTGGAAACCACCAGGAAATAGTAGGTTGTTGAGGCCCAGGATCGAACACCTGACCTCCTAGATAAGAATCTCTCACCAGAGCACTCATCACCAACTGAGTTCAGGTGTTCGATCCCCGACCTCAACAACCTACTGTGGTTGTAGCCAGACTGGGGATGGGTTGTAGCCTTGATAAAAATCACCTTGATGAGATGATAGGGTAGGCCCCCTAGTGGGACTCCAGGGTTGCACTTTTATGATGCAGGATAGGGGTCACACCTGTCTGCCACCCTGGAGTCCCACCAGGGGGCCTACTCTGAAATCCACCAGGGCGGCTTTATCAGGGTTGCAACCCATACACCCCAACCAACTCTCCACCTGGAATCCACCAGGAAACAGTAGGAATTGAGGCTAGGGGTCAAACAACCGACCTCCAAGATAAAGAGTTCTCTTGAACTCCCATCACCAGTTGGTGATGGGAGTTCAATTGAGAACTCTTTATCTTGGAGGTCGGGTGTTCGATCCCCGACCTCAATAACCTATTGTTTCCTGGTGGATTCCAGGTAGAGAGCTGGTTGGAGTGTATGAGCAGCAACCTTGATAAAGCCGCCCTGGTGGAGTCCAGAGTAGGCCCCCTGGTGGGACTCCAGGGTGACAGGGAGGTGTAACGCCTATCCTGCATCAATATAGTAGGCAGTATACACTTTTAGTACCCACTTATCTTATTGTTGTGCCACTCATAGTTCTTACAAACCAGTCGAGTCGGGTTGTCTTAGTACGCAAACAATAACAAAATGAGAACTGGTTTTAAGTGAAAAACCTGGAAAAGAAAAAAAAACACGAGCCAGGACCATATCGGAACAATTCGAGGGAAAATTTCTAAGTTCATGTTGCTTTAGCGAGGATAACGGTTCTCCTAAGCTCTTGATGTATGTCGTTCATTGCGGTTGGCAGAGAGTATCATAAAAGTGCAAGAATGCACCCATTTGAGGTTTTTCGATGTCCCAGACTCATGGCGCAAGAATTAGTACTCTTCACTCAAATTGTCAACCTCTCTGAATGAAGGAATAGACCACCTTTTATATACTTTAAGAGAAGCACATAAGGAATTTCATTGTTATGGTTAATTGACGGGAAAATATCCCTCAGATCACCAACTATGATGGTCGGACAACTTTGCACCTGGGGCGAATCTAAGCAGCCCAGTCAGGTTTGTCGAAGTTGAGGCGGCCAATGGTGGCAGTCGTTTGGCTTGAAAATGAAAGTTTTCAGAACTCGATGAAAACTTCATGGAAGCTTTGTCTAATCGCACAAGTCTGTTGGTGGCGATAGTTTCTCGATTGGAGGTCCAGAACTACGGTAATCGCCAGTGAAAGATTCGTTTGGGAGGAATGGCCGCCCGATTAAATCTCCACCAAAACCTTCTATTGTGTGAGATTAAAATAATTATTATTCCAGAATCATCAAAATATTACATGCGGAAGTCCTTTATATAGAGTAGAGGAGGAGAAAAGTGTAATTAAAGATGTGGAACTAAATACACTAAGGCTCCGTTTCGCAGGAATTGAGATGCAGGAATTGGAATTCAAGTCAATTCCAATTCTGTTGTTCGACTAACTGCAGGAATTCTGTCATCAGAATTGGAATTGATAATTCTGATGTTCGGCTGTATTTCAGATTTCAACGGTTGGAATTGAAATTTTAATTTTATAACATTAAAATTAACAAAATTTAATTTTTTTGATTTAAATAGAAACTAACAACAAAAAATAATGTCTCGCATCACCAAAGTTCACAAAATTAAAAACATAGTTTATGACATAACTAAACAATGCAATATAAGCCCGCATAAAATCAACCCCGTAAATATAAGCGTAGCCAAGTACTCCTGATTGGCACCGGCAAAGCCATGAACACGTCACTCTTGATGTCGTCGACACTCAGCATATCGATAGCAATGGTGTGCATGCAAGAGCAGTATGAAAGAAGAATTGGCATTTTATTTTACAAAAAAATATAGCTGTTAGGTTCTAATGAAAATCTAGCAAGAATCAGATATGAACGAAAAGGGAAAGAAAGTTGCTTGGTTGCGGCTCTCCTAAGGTAAAACCGTAAGAACACTCCTTTAAAAAGAAAAAAATAAACAAGATCTAAAAAACTGCAAGTTCTAGGGCAAAATGAAAGAAAAAAATGAATACCCGCTGCCGGATCGACGACGAAGGAGAAATCGCACTCCGCGTAAGGAGGGGCTCGCCGGAGAAGAGATGGGAGAGAGGAGTCATGAGTGAGAGAGAAACCACAGGCGAGAAAGGCTTCGCAGGGAGAGGAAAGCAATGACAAGCGAGTCGGTCTGGAATCGCGAATGAAAGAGGAGCGCTGTGCGGGAATCGCGATTTCAGACCTCGAGAGGTCGAAAATGACGCGGGCCGGTTTTCCCTATATCCATTTCCCATGTAAATTAAACTCAATTATGATTCCCACTGCTTTTATGTGTTGCCGAACATCCTAAATTGGAATTGGCAAATGAATGTCACTTCCAAACCCCCAATTCAGACGAAACGAACGGAGCCTAAGTAAAAAGGTGGAATAGGCCCCTTACGGGCCTTTTACAAACGGGCTTCAATAGGCTTTCATTTAGACATCATTGCTAGTTTTTTATTTTCCAGGTAACAAGATTTTATCTAACATATGCAGAATTCAGAAGTGATTTTTTGATCTACTATATCAAATGCATAACTTACATCAGAATATGCTTCAATGTGTAAATGATTGTTTCTTCAAAACAATAGTCCTTTTCCCAGAGACACTTTGATGTATTCTAATATTTTTAAGACAGTTTCAAAACGACATTCAGAAGGAGTCTGCATAAATTGACTTACCTTTCCAACAACATTGGAGATATCAGTTCTGATTAAAGTAAGATAAATGAGTTTACTGACCAAACACCTATAACGAGTTAAATGTTGTAGAAGATGGGAAATCTCATCCCACAGTCTGTCAGCTACAATAAACATAAGATTCTAAGCATATTTTGTGCAAGTGAGATAGGATTTATTGAGTACATCAAGAGAGTACTTGTAGTGGGAGAGAATCAACGATATCAGCAATACTGACAAGCAATGGACGAGATCAGTTGAGAGCGAGATCAGTGAGAGCGGCGAGTGGCTGGCGAGGTCGGTAGAGAGCACGAAGGAATTGTTTGCACTCGGAGAGTTTGATAGGAAGAACTGGGAGTAGGCCAAATGCGTCCAAAACTTCTCGTGTAAGGACAGGGGGGTTACACGAAACTGGACAGGTTTGTGTAAGGCTCGAAAAAATTACGTGAGAAGAGAAACTGAGAGAGCAACACAAAAATCATTTTGCTTTAATACCATGTGAGAATAAAATTATTATTATTCGAGAATCATCAAAAGATTACATGTGGACTCCCCTCTTTATATAGAGTAGAGGGGGAGAAAAGAATTATTGAAGGTGTGAGACTATAAACACGAAGAAGTAAAAAAAATTTACAATGGGCTCCCTTTTGGGATTTTACAAACGGGTTTCAATAGGCTGCAGCAGATGGAATAGTCTATCACGTAGGATTTTTCAAGAGTGGCACATGTCGGTTTCGGATCGAAGTTTCGTCGTGTGATTTTGGAGATATGGGCTCCCAAAGTTTCCGATCTTCCTCCCAATTAATGGTCATTTATAAACAATTTGGGTAGGAAGAAGGAATAAAGGAGGCACGCACGAGCACCAACGACCCAAGGTGCTCCTCCAGGGACTTTACGAAGGTTGTCGGAATGTCGAGTGGCAGAAGAGATCGCCACCCCCCACCCAAAAGTCGTGCACCCTAGCGCAATAGCGCTCATGCCCAAGGGTGCAGTAGGGATGACCGGCTTGGGCTAGGAGCCCTGTAACGCTTTCCGACACACGTTTGAGAGGTTGGCCGGTTCGGAATTGCGCGAAATTGAGTTCATTGGAATCGTATCGTCGAGCCAGTTGTGATCGTGATCTCCTTGGTCCAATCCGACCACCTTGAATATTTTAGGGGTACCGAACACTTATAATGCACATAAGTGAGAGTTTGAATGACACCCATCAGCCAGTGGAAACCAACCGAACAAAAATGATGGCTAAAGAAGATAAGCTAAAACCCTTTTATACACTGAGGTAAGAAATTAATCATAAAGTACTAGTCTTCTGCATAGACTAATCGAACATATCTTGCATTACTTACAGGTGATAAAATGATTCAAAAGTTAGTGGAAACCTATTAGTTTTACAATTACATATGTGAAAATGATACGTATGGGACATCCTTGACACACGTCTCCCTCTGCATAATGCATATGTAACCTTTAGGCATTATCTTAATTTGTATGTCCAACTCCCCTATATAAGGGAGTGGTAGTGTGATGAGGCATAGACATGCACAACGATCAGGGCAGACTCAATTCCGACGCATGGACATCACTCCTCATTCCTCGTGGATGCCTGCTTGATGGAGAGGGAATGCGAGGGATAGCTTTCAAGCTTCGCTCTTAGATTCTGACTTCGACACTGGGTGATCGAAATGAGGATTTTCTTCTTAACTAAAACTTTCAATAACTCCAAATGAACCCTATATCCCTACTTATAGACTAAGGGGTCATCATGGACGTTCATGATTCTCCTATCATGACGACTCTCAAATACAACAAAAAATAAAAATTGTTGCAAGTTAAATTCGTCGGAATTGAGTCTGCACTTAGTAACCATTTATTATTTCCCATCATAGGACCATCCTGCGCCATAGCATCTCTTTATTTTGTATCTTTGGAGTCTTAGTGATGTAGAGGTAGGCTAGTGGTGCACAAAACCTACAACGCTTGGTGTGAGTGCAAGGATGACACGCTAATCCAAACCTATATGCGATGCGATGATCAATGTTTCGACAAATAACTGTAAGCAATGAAAATTTATATTGAACATCACGCAAATAATCAAGAGTGAAACAATTATTTAATTTAGCAATTTTTATATGGCGTTCCTCCGCTCGTAGGGCCAAACCGAAGCGCGCAGCGAATGTCTACTCCTGCAAATTATTAGTGTACCAAAACAAATTCTACGAGCAAAAATCACAGCACATGCATTTATTCACCAAATGAAAATGTCAAATCAAATAACTACAAAAGCTCACAAAGTAGAGGGTTGAACCGAGGCACTGAAAAATTTGAGATTCGGATGTGTAGATCGGCGATCGGAGGTGGAGTCGGCGGCGGGAAAACAAAGGCGGTGGTTGTCTTCGGCGATCGGAGGGGGAGTTTGAGCGCCTAGGAGTCATCACCTAGGGTTCCACGGCGTCGGCACCGGGGAGTAATCGCTGGAATTCGGGAATTGAAGTCTCCAAATTTTGCAATGACTTGGTACAGCCTCTTACACCAATATTTATAATAAAAGAAACACTAGAGCATCTCAATCAACGGCTATGATTGGCCGGTGTGAGAGGCCACTAAAATACATGATTAATGAACCAAAAATAATGAACTAATATATGTTTTTGACTCGCGACGCGGATCCGGACACATCTGCGGAGCCCAATCGTCGATCCGGGCACATCATATATGGTAAGTCGTCAAATCAGCCCATAACGGGCCCAAAGCTCGTGCTCATCTCTGCTTCGCATCACTTAGTCATTTGGCTCTCTTCGGGAGAGAGGATAACTTTAGAGGACCCAGTCCCTGAGTGCTTGGCGGGAGCGTGTCTCCCGAGTTTATATCTTTTATTCTTGTTAGAAGATAGTGTAAAAATTATGTAAAAGCCAAATGTTATTGTGGCTCATTTATGAGCTCATGTTTGTCTTAGGTTTAGTCTAACATTGTTAGTCTTGAGATTTTTCTCCTCCTATCTTCCTATATATGTGTATTCATATTTACTGTTTATACAAGAAATACAACTCATATTTCTACATGGTATCAGAGGAAACGGTCTGATCTGTCCATTTCTAACTGTCGGGTTCTTCTGCTTAACCGGGCGGCCTCTTCTGATCTCAAACCGCGGCTTCCCTCGCGGCTTGTTTCTCTATCCGCTCCTCTTGCTCTCTCTCTTTTTCCTTCTTCGTTCCCCCACCCCCTCTCCCCCCGCCCCCTCACTCCCTTTTATAGACCTCTCGGCTTGCGGGCGCTCTTTTTTCCTGTCCGGGCGGTCTCCTTAGAACTTCTTGCGGTCTTCTCTGCGGGCCCTTCCCGCTACTTCCTTACCCGCTGCGAGTTGTTCTCACTACCCGCTGCGAGTTGTTCTCCCTACCCGATGCGGGCTCTTCCCTAACCGTTGCCTCCCTACCCGCTAATTGTATCTCGCAGTGACCTCTTCTTCTTCTCGTTGCGGCCTTCCATCCTGCTGCGCCCACCGCATCTTGGTCGTGGCACCTTTCTGTGTCGCTGGTATTCTCGTCGAGACCGTGTGGTTTCCCTGTTTCTTAAGTCGTTGCGGCTTCCCGTGCTCAAGTCCCTGCGGTTTTCCCTCTCTTCAATCTGCGGCTTCTCTACCTGTTGGGGCTCTGCACCTTGGTCGTGGTCTCATACCACTGGTGTATTCACACCGAGACCGTGCGGCTTCGCTTTCTCTTCGCCCGGTTTCTTCCGGCTGCGAGTTCTCTCCCTTAGTCGTTGCGGCCTCTCAACCCGCTGCGGGCCCTCAGCTCGTTGCGGTCTCTCAATTAGCCGTTGCAGCCCCTCAACCCGTTGCGGCCTCTCCCCTCGCTGCGGCCTCTCAACCCGTTGTAGGCTTTGCATCTTGGTTGCGGCCACTTGCCGCTAGTGTAGTATCACCGAGACCGTGCGGCCTATTTTTTGTTCCGCTCTGTGTTCCTCCGCTGCGGGCTTCCCAGTGCTGCTGTCCGAGACTGCGACTAGTTCAGACCGTCGTGTTTTCCCTTTGCTTCTGCTCTCTGTCCACTGGAGCTTCATGGATTAAGCCACTGCTTCCGGCGAGTCCGCTGGTACTTCATCTCTACCATCTCGAGTTACTTCCTCTGCTATGGAACCTCGAGATGAGCTCAGGATTACCATTATATCTCTCTCAGGCAAAAGGAACTCTGCAGAATGAGTCCATTTACTTTGTCGTGTGCTCCAGACCAAAGGCCTGCTCCATCACTTGACCCGGGCTACTCCTACCATTCCAACTGACGAGTGGCTTCGTGATGACAGTCGTGTGCAATCCTGGGTCCTCAACTCCATGGATACTGAGCCATCCAGGATGGTCATGTATCATGACACGGCTAAGTCCATGTTGGAGGAACTTCATTCCTATTATGGCCAAAACAGCATTTGTTCGACATCATCACTGATCTTCAATCCCTTGATCCCGAGATACCTGGGGATATGACTTCCTTCGTTGTCAAGGCCAAGACTCTTGCTGAGGCATGGATACAACACCAGCCGCCTACTACTGATTTGGTTGTCAACCGGGCACAGAAAAAAGCTGTCGGTATTGCCATGATGATGGCAAGGGTTCCTTCGCATCTGCACAGTGTTCGAGCTCAGATACTCTCCCCTGCCACTACTCCCTCTCTATCTAATGTTTGTTCCATTCTTCTGAAGGTCACTCCACCACCCGAGGCTCCTCTGCCTCCCTCTCCAGCTCTGCTCCAGTTACCTTCATCACATCCCTCCACCCGTGGTACCTCGACAAGCGGAGGGCGTCATTCGTCTCGGGGACAAGGATGTACTGGAACCCCCCCCCCCCCGAAATGCACTTTTTGCGGTCGGGAGAATCATTTGGAGGCTACCTGCTATCATAAGCATGGTCTGCCACCCCACCTTGCTGCTTCTACAAAGGCTGAGTCTCTGTCCTTGCCTACTCCTTTGACTTCTTCAAATGCTCAGTCTGATATTGATGTCATCCGCACCCAGCTCCAACAACTTCAAGGGGTCATTGCCCGCTCCTCGGGCTCTGTGGCCTCCATTGCAAATGAAGGTATAACTTGTATATCTCAAAGCTCCCACTGGATTGTGGACTCTGGTGTCACCCACCACATTACTTGCCAGAAGCCGCCACAATACTTGGCTGCTCCTCATCCCAAGTTCATTACTGTTGCCAATGGTGACTCCACACTTGTCTCAGGAGCTGCTGATATCCAACTCACACTCACCCTCTCCTTAACCTCGGTTCTTCATGTTCCGGGCTCCCCGTTCAACTTGCTTTCTATTAGCCGACTTACTCGGGACCTTGATTTTCATGTTGCATTCTCATCATCTTCTTTTGTTGTGCAGGATCGGCAAACACGAAATATTATTGGTAGCGGACGGCTGTCTCATGAGCTCTATCTTCTTGATGTCCTTCCTTCTACCCTCTCCGTCGTATCCTCAGTTGAGTGGCATCGTCGGCTTGGACATGCTCCCCTCCAGATTCTGAAGCAAGCACTTCTGGATGTATCATTGCATGAGTTTTCGTGTGAGTCATATATCTTTGGTAAACAACATCGAGTCTATTTTAGTCATGTCTGTAATCGGAGTAGTACTCATTTATCCATTGTCCATTTTGATATTTGAGGCCCTTATAAAATTCATAGTATATTTGGGTATCGCTACTTTGTTACCTTTATTGACGATTACTCTCGAGTGACAGAGCTCTATTTACTATGAGATCGTACTGAACTCACCTCTATATTCTGAACGTTCGTTACTGAACTTCGAACTCAGTTCTCTTCCCAGCTTAAATTATCTGCACTGACAATGCACGGGAATATACGAGCAGAACGTTCGCCGCTATTTGCGCTGAATTTGGCATTATACATCAAACATCTTGTGCTTACACTCATCAGCCAAATGGTGTTGCTGAGCAGAAAAATCGACACCTCCTTGACGCTGCCCGCTCCTTAATGCTCCAAATGAAGATACCCATCGAATACTGGAACTTTACAGTGTCGACTGTCTGTCATTTCATCAATCGTCTACCTTCCTTCGTTCTCAACTTCGTCACTCCATTTAGTCTCTTATTTCCTTCTCAATCCATGTTTCTTCTCCCACCTCGGGTGTTCAGATGCACTTGCTATGTTCATAACCTTGGTCCACATACGGACAAATTTGCCCCCCGTGCAACCAAGTGTATGTTCGTAGGGTACTCTCGAATTCAAAAAGGGTATGTGTGTTACTCTCCTATCGACCGGAAAGTGGTTGTGTCCGCTGATGTTACTTTTTTGGAAGACCAACTCTTTCTGTCCTCCACTTCGATAACTTCTTGTGGACAACCTGTGCTCGTCCTGCTATTCCGGTCACGACTTCTCTACCTCCTCTTCTTCCAACGCCCCATGTGGAACCACCTGCTCCCACACCACCATCAACCAATCCGCCTCCAACCAAACCTTCTATCATCTGTGTCTACACTCGCCGTACTTCGAACACCGGAGCCCAGCCACCGCTATCGTCTACCAGTACGATCTCGCGGAAAGCTGATCCTGCCCCCGCCTCAACGGCTCATCCTATGGCCAACTATATTTCCCTACATCGGCTCTCTCCTCCTTTGCGAAAATTTGTTCTTGCACTTTCCTCTATTTCTCTACCTAACACTGTGCAGGAGGCTCTTCAACATCCTGGTTGGCGTGCGACCATGGAAGCTGAGATGTCAGCCCTTTGGGCTAATCATACTTGGGATTTGGTACCCTCTTCCGTCTGCCCAGTCATGTGTTAGCTGTAAATGGATCTTTGTCATTAAACATGCTCGGATGGGACTATCGATCACCTTAAAGCCCGTCTTGTGGCTCGTGGGTTCACTCAGCAAAAAGGCTTACACTATGAGGAGACTTTCTCCCCTGTCGCCAAGCTAAATTCTGTTCGGGTTCTTATCTCTCTTGTTGTTCACCGTTGCTGGACACTACATCAACTGGACATTAAAAATGTCTTTCTTAATGGTGATCTCCAAGAGACGGTCTACATGAACCAACCTCCCGGGTTTGAGACCACGGGGGAGTCTAGGGTATGCCGATTGCGGAAAGCTATCTATGGTCTCAAACAGTCCCTTCGAGCTTGGTTTGAAAAATTTAGCAAGGTTGTTCATGATATTGGTTTTCAACGGAGCATTGCTGACTTCTCTCTTTTTACACGTCATCGAACAACAGAGACGGTAATTCTCCTAGTCTATGTGGATGATATTCTGATAACTGGCGATGACTCTACCGGGATACAACAGATCAAACAACACTTAAACTCTGTCTTCCAAACAAAAGATCTAGAAAACCTTTGGTACTTCCTTGGACTTGAGGTTGCTCGAAGACCTGATGGCCTAGTCATATCTCAACGGAAATATTGTTTGATCTTCTTCAAGATGTTGGTTATTCCGGATGTAAACCCGCATAAACACCTATGGATGTCAACCACAAGCTGAGTGCCCAAGGAACCGAATCAGATTCTCTACTTACAAATCTTGAATATTATCGGCGCCTTGTGGGAAAACTGATATACCTAACTGTCACCAGACCCGATATCTCATTTGCTATTGGAGTGGTAAGTCGCTTTATGCATTCACCAAGAACATCCCATCTACGGGCTGTCGAACGCATCCTCGGATACTTAAAAGCTGCCCCGGGACGAGGGTTGGTATACAAGTCATCCTCCTCTTTATCCCTTGTTGCGTACACTGATGCTGATTATGCCGGCTCACTTGATGATCGACGATCCACCACTGGTTTATGTACCTGTTTTGGAGGAAATCTCATCACATGGCGCAGCAAAAAGCAATCGGTTGTTGCTCGCTCTTCTGCTGAAGCAGAGTATCGTGCTATGGTTGTTGTCGTGTCTGAAATTACCTGGTTAGAAAGCTTTCTTTGTGACTTGGGTGTCAAACTCTCCTCACCTGCTACTTTATTCTGCGACAGTCAGGCTGTTATACATATTGCAAAGAATCCTGTATTCCATGAGCGAACAAAACATATTGAGGTTGACTGTCACTTTGTTCAGGAGAAGGTGCAACTGAAGAAATTTGAATTGGAACATGTTTCAGCTTCCGGGCAAGTTGCTGATATCTTTACCAAGGCTCTACCTCGGTCATTGTACCAGCAGTTTCTATTCAAGTTTGGTGCTTACGATTTGTATGCTCCAGCTTGCGGGGGAGTGTTAGAAGATAGTGGAAAAAATATGTAAAAGTTCATTGTTATTGTGGCCCATTTATGAGTTCATGTTTGTCTTAGGTTTAATCCCACATTGTTAGTCTTTGGATTTTTCTCCTCTCTTCTTATATATGTGTATTCATACTTACTATTTATACAAGAAATACAGTCAAATTTCTACAATTCTCGTGTAATGCAAGTTCATTATTCTAGTTCTTGATACGACATAGCTAGCGTATATCAGAAACTATCAAATAATCATCCCACGATTAAAAATATATTCACAGATAATTAGCCTAAACAAGCAGGAGTCCATTAGAAATTACCATTAACAAAAGTAAGCGTTAGTCCTTGATGAAGCAGTTGTTTTTTTAAAACGGCGCATTGGCATTCTTTGTGTGACATCTTAATTTTAAATGAACATAAAAGTAATAACTTTTCATAGTGAAAAGCCCAATTAGTAACTTAACGTCAACAAATTCTTTATGAAATAAAATGATTATATTCAGACAGTCTTAACAAAATCACCTGATGCATATAGCTGCGGAAAAGTTCATTTTGTTTCTTCACTCTTTGCACAAAGCGCTTGGGAGCAATAACACCGGTCTTCTTCTTAGATGAGTTGATCTGCAAAAAGTAATATAAAGCTTGTAGCTACGAGCACTCTTAGCATAATTTAGCACAAAACAAAAGTGAATTAGGGCATCAAAAAATCGAATAGACCCACAAATAAATTAACTAAGAAAAATAAGGCAATGTTATGGAAAAAATTCTAATTGGTTTTTAGCAAATCATTATTCTTTTTGCAAACTGTTTTTTCACTTTTTTTGTTGTTATTAGATAATTACTAAAATGGCAGAACAAATATAAACAAGTTGGAGTACGGATATTGTGAAAAGAAAGGATAAAAGGGTACAGATTGGTGGAGGGGCCTTGGTTGAAGTAGGGACTAATGGAGAGAGTGAGACCACTAACTCGACATGAAATTTTGCATCACCAGCAGGGACAAAAATGAAGGGGTGGATGGGGTTCCCTGCGGGCCAGGGAGCGGAATAGAGGTCGGGTTTAGGAAATAAGGGCATGTGTTTGCGAATAGCAAAATTAGGGAGAAGAAAAAAAAATAGCTAATTCCTTTGAACACGTTTTTTGACAACATAAATCAAGTCAACGGAATTCCCACTCCAATTCGGAGATGACACGAGCGGGATTCCAACGAATGATGTTAGATCGATTTGATCAATTGACCGCACTATACGACGATCTTCGCACCCGCGTCAGCGCCATTGAGAATCATCGAGAGCATTCATCTTCACACAGAGCCGTTAACCGCCCTTGTTCATCTTTGCACAAAGTCGCTAACCACCACTGCTCCTCCACGCAACTTCCTCTCCACTGGAATCTTTCTACCTTACCCACATGCAGCGCATCCCCACTCTGTTCACTGTCGAACAAACTCCCAACCCTAACCGCACACCCCAGCCCTCGATCAACTAAGTCGGACTCGTGGATTGGCCCGACGAACAACTCCAATAGCCCTAATCCGCTCCTGAACTCCATTTCCCTCTCAATCTAACTTCCAGGTTGTTGATTCCTCCCTAGAGCATGCTCTGGCACCTCCCCACCCTCTCTCGATCCAGCCTGCTCCATCCCCTCTCATGTTCGCACCACCAACAAGCCCCACTCCAGGCCAGCACTCCTTCAGTCGAGTTTGATCCTACATTATCATCATACGTCGTCATTTGGCCGCTGTCGGGTCTCCATTGCTATGTGGGTATTATTGTACTGTGTTATATTTACTTCGTTATTGAATATTGGAAAACATTGCATATTAGCTTTGGGCATGTTGGCTCATCAGTGTAATTGTTTCGTTAGTTTCTACATCCTATAGACTTATTCATAGAATTTGTAGTAGCAAGCATCTCTTGAGTAATCGAGCAGGCATCTCTTGAGTAATCGAGCAGGCATCTCTTGAGTAATCGAGCGTGGTTTGTTGGTTTGCCGGAAATCATTACTCATATTGTGTTGCTTTGCCAAATTTATAAACTTTATTTACTAAATTTTATTTCCAAATTCAAATTGAATTCTCCACGAAACATATAGCTTAGGTGTACTCAAGGTCATTCTGCATGATCACTTAGGATTGCATTAGTGTTGGCACACCCACGTCACAGGGCCTACCCTACATCACTAAGGATATTTAGCTTTTAAATCTTCTTTATTTGATATAAAACTTAGTACTAAAAAATTAAAATTCTTATATAATATTAAATATATTTTATATTGTACTTATTTGTGCTTATTATAATATTTTATTTTATAAATTTTTTGAATTTATTTTTAGATATACAGGACTCATCGTTTGTTTACTTGTTATGTTTTTTCCTTTTAAAACGTATAATTATACTTAAGATATGAAAAATACAACATTTTAAAATATCTTTGACATCCGATACTTAAGAACTTAATCTGACACGTCGCCGACATCCAATATTTACAACCTTGTTTTTTTACAAATTGTGGAGACTACAAAGTAGAGGAATGTCATAGTTGAAGAGACGAAGCATGTTAAATCTATTGTGAATGAAAATGAGAACAGTCCTCAAGTTATTACAAGGGGTGATTTAGGCTCCGTTTGGGGGGACTTATTTTCACCGGTCAAGCGGTTGCGACCGCATGAACCGGGCCCTAATTAAGGCTTGGTTCATGCGGTCGTAACCGCTTGACCAGTGAAAATAAGTCCCCCCAAATGAAGCCTTAGTTGTTGAAGAACTCGAATTAGTTGAGGATGCACTCTCTCACATTGTTTTGTGGACAACATCATATGTGGTTGGTAGTGAGATTGACATAATTGGGGAAGATGCATTGGAGTTTTATGCGGAGGACCTTAACATTCCCTACAATGGCAATGTTGCTCATATAGGCTCATATATTGAAGAAGATTACCCTGACAATATTGATGGTGGAAATGCTGAGATGGTCAGTTGAGTTTGAGAGACATTGTTACAATTGTAGAAAAATATGAGATCGATAAAATTTCAACGGATATTGTGGATGGTTTGGACTTTCATTTCTTCCTTTCTCTGTACATTGCCTTGAGTAGGATTAGACAGAAACTGAGAGGAGCTGAATTTGTGATGGCGGCTAATGTTGTCAGTTAATTCTCAAAGAATCAGGATTTTGTAGATGTGGGTTTGTGGGGCTAGGTAAAGCTGAAATGACTTTGTCTTAAAGCTTGCTCCAGATGGTGGTAACTTGGTCCAAAACTTCATCCTTAGATATGTTGGCAAGTTTTTGTTTGGTGGCGAGTGGGGTCCAAGGAATGTTCTAGGTGTAGTTGTGATGTGTTAAGAGTTGTTTTCCCTTGTCAATCTGTTGATCCTTATATTGTTCATCAGTTCATGCTGCCAACATATGAGAGTTTAGTTGGAATTTTGGGATATTGGACAAGTATTATTGGTGAGTGACATTTCAACAAGGCGTTGAATGCTTGACAGACTTGTTACGGTCAGTGGCTATAAATACTGATACTGAATACTGTGAGGATGCCTAATCACCCATGATTAAGCATTGACCTTCTGTGTACTGTTGTTACAGATGGTTTCTGAACTTTGGTGGTATTGTTGTTTGATGAAGGGCATATTGAAGTGTTAAGATAGTTAAGTAAAATTTGGGAGACTATAATGACTATGAGGACATGGTCTTATGTGCAGGGAGACATGATACAATTGTGGTTTGAAGATTCTCCAGATTTGAGGTCAAATCCTTCTCAAGAGGGGGGATTAATGCACTTTTGGATGCATTGATTCGACAACAAGATGAAGTTTAAGTTCAGATTGCCAGGGAAGGAATTTTCTGTGAATTGAGCATTATAAGACATCATTTGTCAAATGGAGAAGCTACAAAGCTCCATCGTGAGGATGGAGGAGGCGATATGGAGCATCCATGATGCTAACACGTAGTCGATGATGTTTGCTAGTCCAAAGCTCTTAATTTCAGTCTTGGGAATGCTTTTTTGGGGACATATGTGACACTATTTTCATGCCATTAATGAAAACCATTAATGGTTTTATTTGATGGTGTGCATCTTTGGGGTAAATTTGCTTTGTTTGAGACCATTTAAAAAAATGGTGGTCTCAGATAATTATAGTTTCTGTCTACTCTCTTTTATGAAAGAACTCATCTCCAAACAAAATGGTGTCACCATGAAAGTGATTTCATACAACATGAAGTGATTGCGGCACCTGGAGGGCCTTTTAAGGTTGTCTTATAGTGAATGACAGCAAATTTCAAGGAACGTTGGTTATCATTTGCCCTATCAAATGAGTGGAAGATTTTGAGAAATAAAATTTTATCCTCTTAGCCAGCCCTTGAATCCTTCAATGTGCAATGTACTTTTTTTAAATTTCTAAATCTACCATATTTACATTTTACTTTCAAGCTTTTTCATATAATTATACTTGTATGCATTTCCATGCTATGCATCTATGCTAGTTGTTCAAAAATTGTGAGTAAAAATGTAAAAGAAAGTATGCACTCAGTTATGGATTGAATTGAACAATTTTGTGAACATATCACATGATGCAGCTGCAATTATGAATGGAGCAAAAGAGAGAACACCGCCGAGGATGATGACGATATGTGTCAATCAATAGAGACACAAACTTGGAATAAATCATCAAAAAGGAAGAAGAGAGAGAGTGAATATATATATATATATATATCAATGTTAATAGTGCATGCTAAATTGCTAATCATACTGTAATACATATTGAAAGCCAAACCAAAATAACATCAAGCCATCTCTTATGCTGCAAATCTATGCAAACGGGAGAGAAAAAGCGGAGAAACACATACACATAAATATATACAGAGAGAGAGTCATAGAGAGAGAGAGATGGAAATATGTATTTCACCTGATTAAAAAGATCTGCCAAACATGTCAGCAAGTTTTCTTCAGCTTCTCCAACATTCTTGTTATTTGCATAATATTCCAACAATTGTTCTCTGAAAGGTACGCAAAAGTAAAGTGCCTGCACAATGCCACGCATAATAGGTTAAGTCCTAAATCCATAATTCTCTAGGGCCCAGTACAAGCCCAAATATCAGAAACCAAGCACTAACAAAAGGTAGTCATGTTAGCAGACGTATGCCTTTAAACTAACATCAGTGGAATTGCTAGCTTAACCTTCAAAATAATCTTTCTTTAGAAAAGGAAAACGATGGTGTAGCTAGTGCACAAGGCTGCCCACTATTACAAAATCTGGGGAGGGAACGACATATGAGTCTTTCTTTAGCATTGCTAACAAATGTTTATGTGATTCAAACCAGTGACCTCCCGATCAAAATAGAAATTGAAACAAGTAAAAAGACCTTATCAGAAATTTACACAATAAACTATCAACCGCATTGCATAAGATGAAGGCTTCGTTTGTTTCGGCGTTTTCGCCGGGCGTTTGGAGCAAATGCCGCCGGACGGCAGGTAAACAAACGGGGCGCCGGCGGCGTTTGCTCCGTTTGCACCCGCCGCAGGAAGAAAAAGCCCCTCAAACGCACTTTCCAAGCCCCCCCCCCCCCCCCCTCCAGTTCCAACTCTTCATTTTGACCCGCCGGGAGCAAATGCCACCGCCGTACCAAATGAAGCCGAAATGTTGCCTATTGAATAGTTTTTGTCATCTATTAAACAATTCTTGCCATTTTTCTTTCATGGTCGTCTGTGTATTTTGACATTGGAAGAAGTCGATATATTGTAAGAATGCAACTACTATGTCATATGATGCTTAGGATGTAGTTAAGTGCAGACTGAGAACGTGTTGTATGTCAAAATAACAAAACAAAACTATGGATGACAAATTGATTTTGCTGCATTTAAGTTTGTGGGTTTTTTTCTCAAAAAGAAAATCCTAAGATGAAGGTAACCTTACTTATCTCTGATGCCACCTGATGCATTTATAATTGCAATCCGATGATTATAAATGTAATGCAATGTAATTTCAAATGTAATAAAGAAAAGTAAGGCTGAGATTTTAATTCCCACGGCACAATTAAAGAACAGCTGTGAGCCAATTTAAGAAAGACATTTAATTGAACCACAACACCTACCCACAAATTATCAAAATGAAATAGCCAATAAACTCACATGTAACGGAATAAAACAACTATGCAAAAAACAACCAACAATTAAGTTCCCTATCAAATTTTTAGGTATGGAAATGGCGAAGGGGTCGGTGGAAGATCTAAAGGAAGACGGGAACTGCTCATGCAAACACTGTAAAAGCTGCAGCGATTTGCAAGGAGAATGGGATCGTGTCGAGGAAAAGGAGGGTGATATCATAATCTATGAAGAGACAGAGGAAGGTAGAAAAACCTGAGAAGAATCAAAGAGGAGATGGGCCAATGGCAGAGGAAGAAAAATTTGTCCCGGTTCAAGAAAACAGTCACGGCAATACATTAATTATGATTTCTGACTCCTCCATGTACATTAAATGATGTGGGTACATATAACCCATGACAGAGCTCCTTCCGTTCGGTTATATAGAATCCACGACTGTGTTGTTATGGGACATGGTAGCAGGCTATATATAATCCTAGACACAAACTATGAAAACCACATTCATGTGAAGTAAACAGTCACCACCAGTTTAGTGGATTTGTTTTTCCCCTTTTTAAACTTATACGACTTCTCTCTCTTGACAAAATTTATTTTATTTTGTTTTATTTTAAAATCAACATTTTTAAACTTTCTTCTCTCTTATAAATCATAAGGTTAGTCAGTTCATGGAAACGCCGATTAATGCCAAATAAAATGCAATTCTCTATATTATTAAATATGTGAAGAAAGATTTAGGAATTGGCTTTGTTTATAGTAATCGTGAACCTACAAATATTGAATCTTTGTGTGATTTTGATTGGGCGGGATGCTTAGTTACACGGACATCCACAACAAGATTCACTATCTTTACGATCTCAACCTAATCTCATGGTAAAGTAAGATGTAAACCAATATTGATGCAATTCATTGTTGAACCCGAGTATCAAGCTATATCTCACATTACTACAGATATTATATGGGTCAGCAGATTCTTCAAGAGACAAGCTAGCCTGCTCGGGTTCCTACACGTTTATGGTGTGAAAATCATGTTGCAATTCAGATTACTAGTGCCTTATATGAGTGTATCAAGCACACTGAGGTGGATTATCACTTTGTTAGAAAAAAGTACGAAGGACTTAACTCCCTTGGACATGTCAAAACTGGAGAAGAACTTATCTCATGACCAAGAGTGAAATACTTTTGCGGCAAGTAGGGCATAATAACCATACATGTTACAACTTGGGGGTAGTGCTAAGATAGGTGTTGTGTTAAAATAGAAATACCAAACACCTCGACACCTTCAAGTAGTTGTTGTGTGCATGGTTATCAGGATCGCGATCCGGATTGGAGGATCGTGGGATCCAGATTTTGTAAATCGATCCTGATCTTACATAAGATCTAAATTGGCACATCTACGACTGGGATCGTGATCCGGATCTTAGGATCTTTAGGATCGAGATCCCGACCCGATTCTATCGGTTCGGCCAAAGATAACTAGAAACATGTCCAACCCTATCCAGACAACATTCAACCGGTTCAACGCCCATAACACATTGTCTAACCTTATCCCAATCCCGCCCTCATATCCCATCACATAATCATATCATGTTGATTTACCATATCCCAAGTGACAATTGCTAACCGCAAACGGAGGCCAAGAACGATGTCTTTGATCGCTTCCAGTCTAGATAATGACTTCCTTTTCTTTTCTTACCAGTTCCATAATGTGGTTGTCTTTAGAAGGTAATAACTTTTCTTTTTATTTTTAATAAGATTTATTAATTTGTTCGCTATTTTAACCCTTTCCACCAAAAACGATGCATCAATCTTTCGTCACCATCTTCACCTTCCTCATCCTGTCGGCTACATCGACGTTGTTAGTGCCTATCGTCGTCTGCACTTTCTGCTAAACTCTTCTCTTCAACCACCCTTTTCTTTTCCACTAAAAACGATGCATCGGTTTTTTATCACCATCATCTTTTTCTTCCTCCTGTCGGAGACGTCGACGTTGTTGGTGTCCTCTGCCGCCTGCACCTTCTAATCCCAACCAGCCCATCGCCATCCAAGCCCCAAGATATCGACGCTCATTTCCCCGCCGAAGGATGGAGAGAGCTTCCAGGTGCACCCTGTCGTCTTCGGTGAAGTGTTCGTTAGACATTCTAAAGCTGGAGTTGTGTCTTGAAGTGTTGGGTAGGTTAGTCCACCTGGGGTTTGCGCTAATGCAGAGCTACTGTCTAGTGATCCAAGGATTGTTGGAGTTGGAGGCGGTGACGTGTCTCTGCGCCCTCATTAACCTAAAATTGATGTATATACTAATATAATATTATATCTATATAATAACCGACGGACAGCTGCCGCCAAGAAAATGGATTCAGGCGGTGGCGTGCTTGCTATAGCCACGAGATAACCTACGTTATTGAAGAGTAATGTAAATTTTTGTCATATGCTATATAGAGAGAGAGGGAGAGAGAGAATATGTGAGAACTACGTACATAGAAGTTGCGTGAAGGGATGAAGAAGAAGGTTGCACATCCCAAAATTGATCTGAAACTCTTGATGGCTGCTCAAAAAAGCCCCCTCTGTTCTCTACCATATTATTCGATCGACGAAGAAGGCGAAGTGTGAGGGGAAGAGAAAGAAACTTGGCTTCAATCAGCAATATCAACCATTAATGAAGAAGCAGAAATTGGAGAGAGAAACATAAAAAACATATTGTAACCGCCGCGAGGACGGATTACTGTAGTTATTGTAGCAACCGAACATTCGCTTATACATTAGTATGGATAAGTATATGTATGTAGATATATATATTAAGAATTTATTTTCTAATGGAATTTGGATTTGCGAAACACAGGTAAATAATCCAAGAAGCAAACTGAAATTAGCAAACAGGGAATGAAAGCTCTTTTATTCTTTTCATATAATTTTAAAGAACTATAACACGAAGCATAACGAAGGTTTCATTATGTGTGTGTGTGCGCACGCGCGCGAATGACAGTGCACGGGGAGCCCCACATGCCCCGCGCGACAGTACCTTAGCTCGACGACGCTCATGCCGCTCGCAATCCCCCAAGCGTGGTACTCTGCCTGTTGCCCCATTTCATCATGTGTGGGGAGGATTGCGAGCAGTGTTAGCACTGTCAAGCCGAGGTACCGTCGCGCGGGCACAGGTGGCCCCGTGCACTGTCACTTGTGTGCGTATATAAAGATGTATATATATAAACACCCACAGATTCGACCTTAAACCTTGCACTCTACACAAATCCGTCCTTTCTGCCATGCATCCTCTGTTCAAATTCCCTTTTGGGGCACTCTCTCTCTCTTTTCTCTGCTCGTAGGTGGTCCCTTTCATGAAATCATCACATTTACTTCAGTAACACAGATCTTCTCTCTGCACAAATTGCCGCACAGGTTTAACTTATTTAAAACCCACCATCATCATGTTTATGAACATCGTCTGATTCCATGCCATGATGATCAAACGGCCGAACACGATGAGGTACATTATTGTGTTCAAATTTGGGTAAAATTAAGAATCCTATGAAGAGCGACAGGTACTAGTCTTAATTCCCGACGACAATGAGAAGTTTTCCCAACGTCAGCGTTGATCGGATGGACATCGTGCATCCTATGGAAGATTGAATGACCTGTAATTTGTTGTCGACCGGGTTACACCGTAACTGGATTTCTTTATATATAGTATAAATATATGTGTATATATCTATATATCAAGTATATCTATATGTGTATATATCTATATATCAAGTATATCTATATATCAAATGACGCAAAACTTGGGAGTCTTAGTTATCAAATCTATCCCAAGTTTAGGTGATTGATTTGCAACTTTGCTTACATGTCAACAAAATAATCCTAAACCAACAAAGCTATTCAATGTATTTTGCACTTAGGCCTGACAATGAATCATATGATTAGGTAAACTACTAAATCAATTTAAATATGTATGGAAATTGTATTAGTGGTATTTAGAGAAATTTCAAATTTAATTTTCAGTTAATGCTTAACTTGCTATCTTGATTATACAAAATGTTTCTAGAATCAAGTATATTTTTTGCATGCAGAATATTGTTTTAGGTTTTTCTATTTGGGAATTATATTTATCTTGATATGTCAGAAGATCAGTTTTGTTCTATTATATATTTGACCAGTTTGGTTGTCTGGTGAGTTAAGGTATCGCATTCACTTATTATTTTCTATCTAAAAATTACTCGATCGACGAAGAAGGCGAAGTGTGAGGGGAAGAGAAAGAAACTTGGCTTCAATCAGCAATATCAACCATTAATGAAGAAGCAGAAATCGGAGAGAGAAACACAAAAAAACAAATTGTAACCGCCGCGAGGACGGATTACTGTAGTTACTGTAGCAACCGAACATTCGCTTATACATTAGTATGGATAAGTATATGTATGTAGATATATATATTAAGAATTTATTTTCTAATGGAATTTGGATTTGCGAAACCACGGGTAAATAATCCAAGAAGCAGACTGAAATTAGCAAACAGGGAATGAAAGCTCTTTTATTCTTTTCATATAATTTTAAAGAACTATAACACGAAGCATAACGAAGGTTTCATTATGTGTGTGTGCGCGCGCGCG
This sequence comes from Platanthera guangdongensis, assembly GCA_039583875.1. NCBI lineage: Eukaryota > Viridiplantae > Streptophyta > Magnoliopsida > Asparagales > Orchidaceae > Platanthera > Platanthera guangdongensis. The sequence goes on along the minus strand of CM077147.1, from coordinate 8,213,492 downwards.
CGAATGACAGTGCACGGGGAGCCCCACATGCCCCGCGCGACAGTACCTTGGCTCGACGACGCTCATGCCGCTCGCAATCCCCCAAGCGTGGTAACTCCGCCTGTTGCCCCATTTCATCATGTGTGTGGGGGATTGCGAGCAGTGTTAGCACTGTCGAGCCGAGGTACCGTCGCGCGGGCACAGGTGGCCCCGTGCACTGTCACTTGTGTGTGTATATAAATATGTATATATATAAACACCCACAGATTCGACCTTAAACCTTGCACTCTACACAAATCCATCCTTTTTGCCATGCATCCTCTGTTCAAATTCCCTTTGGGGCACTCTCTCTCTTTTCTCTGCTCGTAGGTGGTCCCTTTCATGAAATCATCACATTTACTTCAGTAACACAGATCTTCTCTCTGCACAAAATTGCCGCACAGGTTTAACTTATTTAAAACCCACCATCATCATGTTTATGAACATCGTCTGATTCCATGCCATGATGATCAAACGGCCGAACACGATGAGGTACATTATTGTGTTCAAATTTGGGTAAAATTAAGAATCCTATGAAGAGCGACAGGTACTAAGTCTTAATTCCCGACGACAATGAGAAGTTTTCCCAACGTCAGCGTTGATCGGATGGACATCGTGCATCCTATGGAAGATTAAATGACCTGTAATTTGTTGTCGACCGGGTTACACCGTAACTGGATTTCTTTATATATAGTATAAATATATGTGTATATATCTATATATCAAGTATATCTATATGTGTATATATCCAATGTTTTAAATATTGGATGTCGGACACATATCGGATTGTGTTTTAAAATGTCGGATGTCGGAAGTCGGCGACATGTCGGGGATATTTTAAAATATCGGATTTCCATATATTATAAATAAATTTTTTATTTAATGTATACTAACTATAATTATATGTTATAAAAATAGAAAAATAATATAACAAATAGATAAAAAAATGACTTATTTATATTATGAAATAAATTTAAATAGTATCTAAGAAAAAATATTATTAACAAATACAAATGATACAGTGTAAAATATATTTAATACTATACATTAATTTTATTTTGATAACAATAAGTTTATTGCAAATAAAAAAAAATTAAAAGTTAAAAATACTTGATTTATAAGTTTTTTCAAACTTATAAATTTATATTAAAAATATGAAAAATCACCTAATAAATGTATTAAATATTTCCTATTTTTTATAATATGAAATTAAAATTTGTGAAATAATGATACAAAATTGATTGTAAGAATAAAACGTTAAAAAATTGAAATAATAAGTTTAATCGATTTAAACATACATAATATAGTATACATAATATAGTATCCACAGGTGATTTAAATATATGATATCTGTCTGCAAATATAACATAAAATAAAATATCGGGTGATATATTTAAAAGTCGTGTCGGCTGATATATCGTAAAAGATCGGACATGTCGTCTTATATTTTACAAAAGGACATAATCTATTATTTTGAGAAAAACATATCGTTTTCCTCTAAAAAATGACATGTCGGAGAACATGTCGGACATGTCAGAGGACATTTAAACATTGTATATATTATATATCAAGTATATCTATATATCAAATGACGCAAAACTTGGGAGTCTTAGTTATCAAATCTATCCCAAGTTTAGGTGATTGATTTGCAACTTTGCTTACATGTCAACAAAATAATCTAAACCAACAAAGCTATTCAATGTATTTTGCACTTAGGCCTGACAATGAATCATATGATTAGGTAAACTACTAAATCAATTTAAATATGTATGGAAATTGTATTAGTGGTATTTAGAGAAATTTCAAATTTAATTTTCAGTTAATGCTTAACTTGCTATCTTGATTATACAAAATGTTTCTAGAATCAAGTATATTTTTTGCATGCAGAATATTGTTTTAGGTTTTTCTATTTGGGAATTATATTTATCTTGATATGTCAGAAGATCAGTTTTGTTCTATTATATATTTGACCAGTTTGGTTGTCTGGTGAGTTAAGGTATCGCATTCACTTATTATTTTCTATCTAAAAATTACTTATTTTGATTTAGTTCTTCTTAAATCAGCACACAAAAACATTGTTTCGTCATAGATACAATTAGTTAGAGGTGAGTTAAGGCATTAATACAAAATTAAGAACCAAAATCAAGTATTCTATTACGTGTATTATTATTATTTTTATTATCTAGGTTTCTAGTTGTTATCATTATGTAAGAGCCTCGAGCCCTGCGTCTAATATTAGGTGTCAACATTAGTGTTTTGTCTTCTTATATTGTTGTAGCTTATATAAAGACATGAGAATTGTATGTTGGTTTCTATGAAATGAAGTTCTAGTTTTCTTTGTCCCTTGTTATGAGATATTGGTGGCTCTCTTCTCCAACGAGCAACCCCGCCTAGACAACCGCGATTCCGGCTCCACGGTATCTCCGCCAACGTCATCTCCACCTCCGGCCGCCACTGAGTTAGGCACGTAACATAGTCATTTCCTTACAAATCACATCTCTCTAGGCTGAATTGATCGGACCCAAAACTGAAGTAATAAAATTCCTTGACCACTATAAATGAATAACTAAATAGAACACATGATTATAAACAAATTCAGTTTTTTGGCAAATATCGTTGGGCTTCTACTTAATTAATGCAAAATTGTTAAAACAAGCTATATTAATGGGAAAAGGCATTAAAAGGAACATTCTTAAAGTTATGAAAAACATTATCTCAAACCCCAACTTCTTTACATGATGTGATCCATTGGAGGGGCGAGAAGTAATGGTGTGGCGGCATCAAATAGAGACTAATGCCGGGCACGGGGAAATGTAGTTTTGAAATTTTTAAATAATTGCAGGGCAATTCTGTAATTTCACCAGCTTGTTAGTCTATAAAATGAGTTGGGCAGCTTGGAAGAGAGTAACTAATTCCTGAGTGTTTGTTTCCATTTCTTCCGTGAGTCAAGAGCTAGAGGGAACATTCCACTGCTTGAATTTTCCTTCCATTCAGAGGTATACCTCTTAGATTTGATCAATTTCACTTTACCTTACTTCAATTGAGAATTCCATTATATGTGGCTATGTGAATTGTGAATTAGATGTTGAGATAGGATTCTATACAACTGGTACTAATTTGATCCTATCAAGGGTATCAGAGCTTTCAATCCAGGCTTTCACGGTCATGCCGGCAAATGACACTATCAGATCGAAGGATTGGCAACACGATCTGGAAGCTTTGAAGCTGAATAGAGAAACGATGGCTCGCTCTCTACAATTCTTGAATGACCAACATACTTGATCCATGGAGGAACTTAGGAAGTGCATTGAATGTTCACCACTCTGCGAGCGGAGAAAGTTGCAGAGGCCCAAGCCGCTCTGCAATCGGAGAGCTCTACAGGCGGTGGAGGCCCGTCATCAACGTCAGCAACAAGAGCCACTACGACTACGCCACACCAATTGGCGACGAGATTACCTCGCACTGATTTTTCCTAATTTTTCGGTGAAGCTTTGACGGAATGGTTGTATAAGTGTGGGCAATTTTTTGAAATTGATAACACTCTAAATGATCTGAAGGAAAAATTAGTGGTGATGCACATGAAAGGTAAGGCTCTGTACTAGCATCAGGCCTTCATCAAATCCTGGTTGACGCATCATTGGCCTAGTTGGAATGATTATAGTCCGGCGTTGCAAAAAAGGTTTGGATTGATTCTCTTTGATGATCTCATGGGAGAATTGAAGAATCTCAAACAGAAACGTCAGTTCAGCAATATATGGATGAGTTTGATATTCTTTTGCATAGGGTGAACATATCAAAGGAGCACGCGATGAGTTTTTATCTCGTCACGCTTAGAGATGACATCGGCTACGCCATTCGTATGTTCCAATCTAAATCATTACAAGATGTGCTTCCCTTTCACGGATCCAAAAACACAAGATGGTTGTGGGACAGAAGAAATTTCCGTAAAAAGCTGTGGAGGGTGGAATGAAAACAAAGAGGTTTACATCTCAATCCAAGTCGTCTAGTACAGCGTACAACAACCAATTTTTGGGAACGACTTCCAGCCAACAAAAGAACGCAAGACGGTTAATTTCTTCTAAAATGAATGAGAAAAGGGGAAGGGTTTATGTTTCTGCTATGACAGAAAGTTTACACAAGGACACAGATGTTTGGCAAGGAGTCAATCATATGCTCTGGAAGTTGTTATTGATGATGTAGAGGAAAGAACTAGTGGGGAACGGGGAGGGTGATGAACCTCTAATGGTAAATGAACAAGAAGGTGATCAAATAAGAGACAGGTATTTGTCCACGCTCTCACTGAATTTCATGTGTTTCATACTGTGGGTAACAACATCATACATGGACCACCCTATTAGGGTACTCATTGACACCGGGAGCACACAATTTTCTGGATGAGGGGAAGCTTCACGATTGCAATGTAAACTCATCTCCATTCTCATGTTTACTGTAGCAATTGCGAGTGGAAAACGACTGTCAAGTTTTCATAAAGTGGAGGGGTTCTGCTGGCGTATACAGGGTGTGTTCTTCTCATCTAATATGATGGGGTTACCGTTGGAGGATGAGAGGTCGTCCTGGGCATACAACAATTGGTGACTTTAGGACTCGTGAGCTAGGATTTAAATAACTTGAAGATGGAATTCACAAGTCAAGGAAAGAAAATCTCATTATAAGGATCGAAGAACATCTTTGGGATGTTGATGAAGCAATGTCAAATGCAGAAGGTGCTGGGAAAAGAGAACCAGTTGAGCATGATGATCGTTTGTTCAATCAAGGAACAAACATTACACCCTAAAGAAAGAAGTGTTGGTTCTTTTCAACTCTCTAAAATACATTCTGAGAAAGTCGAGCAACAACAAAGGAAACAACTATTGTTGAAATTCCAAGATGTGTTCGCTGAAACTATGGAATTACATCTAGTTAGAGACAATAATCACCACATTGTGCTCAAAGATGAAGCCGTTAAAATCAACATTCGCCTATATCATTATCCACCTTTATAGAAGGATACAATTGAAAAAATGATCCAAGAAATGCTCCAGATGGGGATTATTCATCATCTTCAGTCTATATGCTTCACTCGTGGTATTAGTGAAGAAACTTGACGGGACTTGGAGGTTTCGCGTCGATTACATGCATCTCAACAAAAACACGGTGAAGGATAAGTTTCTTATACCAATTATTGAAGAGCTAATTGATGAACTTCACGGTGCAGCTTTTTTTTCCAAGCTGGATCTTCGAGCGGGCTATCATCAGGCAAGAATGGCTGAGGACGATATCTATAAGCAGTTTTTTTAATACATGAAGGACACTACGAATTCAGGGTTATACCCTTTGTGCTGACAATTGCTCCTTCAATGTTTCAAGGGTTGAAGAACCGGGTGTTTCGGCAGGCAATGCGGAATTTCATTATCATTTTTTTATAAATTTTTGGTGTTCAGTAAGACATGGTCAGAACACCTCCATCACTTGCGCCTCACATTGACAACTCTACGAACACATCAGGTGTTTTTGAATGAGAGCAAATGTGCTTTTTGGTCTTCACCAAATACATTAGCAGGGAGATGTACTATCCCGGGAAGGTGTCGCCACAGATCCAGTGAAGGTCAGTGTGATGCTGAATTGGCCAGTGCCCAATTCCTTAAAGAAGGTGTGAGGATTCTTAGGCATTATGAGCTATTATAGGAGGTTTATACAACATTATGGATTGTTGGCTCAACCTCTCACAACACTCCTTAAAAACGGGAAATTTCAGTGGAACAACAAAGTTGGGGAAGCTTTCATATTGCTAAAGCAATCCAATATTAAGTTTAACTAATTTTTCATTGCCTTTCTGATTAGAGAAAGATTCATCAGACACTGGAGTAGGTGTAGTTTTGATCTAGGAAGGTCATTATGTAGCTTTTTTCGACAAAGCCTTGGGGCAAATGAAATCCAAGTTGTCTACTTACGAAAAAGAACTTCTAGGTATTGCCATGGCAGTCCAATATTGGCGCCATTACCTGATAGGAGTCCATTTTGTTATATACACAAACCACCGGAGTCTGAAATTTATGTTGGAGCAAAAGCTGGCAATGCCTGCTCAACAGGAATATATTACCAAGTTAATGGGACTTGGATTTGAAATACATTATAAACACGGGAGGTCTAATGTATGCGCAGATGCCTTTTCAAGGCAATTTGAAGTAGAAAGGACGGAGCTGTTAAACAATGGTAACAACTAAGTCAGAAATCCTTCAGCTTATAAAAGAATCTTGGCAGACAAATCCTTACATTCAGAAAATTTTTGCTGCCAAAGAGAATGATAGTTTAAGCAAATCTAATTTTCAATGGTGTATAGGAGTTTTAACGTGCAAAGGAAAACTGGTTGTGGAGAATGTAGCAGATGTTTGACGGCAATTGTTGCAATAGTATCATGACGACGCTATGAGGGCTCTCGAGAGTGACAACAACGTATAAACAACTCAAGGGAATGTTTTGGTGGAAGAAAATGAAATCGAAGGTGTATGCCTACATTCATCAATGTGGAATATGCCAATAGTGTAAAAGAGAAAATCAAAAACCTGAGTGATTGTTACAACCTCTGCCTATTCCTGAGAGAATTTGGCAGGACATTTCTTTATATTTTGTGGAAGATCTCCCCAAGAGTAACGGTAAATCCACTATTTTAGTCGTAGTAGATCACCTGAGTAAACATGCACATTTCATAGCTATTTCTCATCCATACACGGCGGAAACTATTGCCCAGTGTTTTTGGATTCTGTTTTTCGCTTGCATGGCTTACCTGGTTCTATCATCAGCCACTGTGATGCCATCTTTATTAGTGAGTTTTGGCAAGAAATATTTCGACTATTATAGGTGCAACTAAAGTTATCATCCGTGTATCATCCGCAAACCGACGGCCAAACAGAGGTCGTGAATCAATGTGTGGAAAGCTATCTCTGATGCATGCGCTTCAAATGGCCTCGCAGTTGGGTTCAATGGTTGTCGCTAGCGGAATATTGGTACAATACTAGCTTCACACTGCAATCAAACTTACTACGTTCAAAATGTGGTATGTACAGGAACCAGCTTTACTCCTTACATACACAGAGGGATCAGCGGTAGTGACTGTTGCAGTATGGAGGCCGGGCGGTCTGTTGTTGCTCGGAGGCCGGACGGTCTGGCGGTCTATCCTAGCCGGCCTGTCTGCCGGCCTGTTGCTGTTTGGTATCCCAGCGGTCTGGCGGTTTGTCTCAGACGACTTGGAGATCGGGCGGTCTAGCGCTCTCCTATAGCGGCTTGCTCTCTGTGGCTCTTGTTCTCTTCTACTGTTGGTTGTCGGGCGGTTAGCCGGCTTGTCTAACCGCACGACCTGTCCGGTTTGTCTATTTGTAAAGCCGCATATACTTGTAAATTTTTAGTCTCACATTGCTTAATTGTAATCTCTCTCATCTCCTTCATTCTATAAAAGGGAGGCGATATCATTGTAATTGATACCTTTTTTGGATAATAAAGTTTTCATTACTCCAAATTTTCGGTCTGCTTTTTCCTGTTCGCGCATGGTATCAGAGCACTCGGTCTTTTTATCCTGACTCTGTCCGCGCGGCTTGTTTTTTTCTTTCCGCGACCTGTCTTCGCGGCTTTTTTCTTCCCGCGACCTGTTTCGCGGCTTGTTTCTTCCTCTGGCCCTTGCCTTGTTGTGCGGCTTGTTTCTCTCCCTGTTACCCCTTATGTCCTGTTACCTCTTTCTTCATCTGTCGGAGCCTTTGCCTTGTCGGTGCGGATTGTTGTCTCCCTTTTACTCCTCTTGTTGTTGGCGCGA